>CM071936.1:82376942-82446942 GCA_016081115.2 Rehmannia glutinosa | reverse complement strand
TTCTACCACCCCATTATATCAGGGATGGATTTCAAAAAAAAAAAACGATTTTATTAATTACCAAAATTAATACAACACCAACTTACAACAACACCTAGAAGAGCACCACACTCTTCTTCAACACCACCTTTGAGATTACCACAATCTCACTTGAAGATTACCACAATCTCACTTGAAGATTACCACAATCTCCAACGGCACCTTGTGAAGATTACCACAATCTTCAACCTTGAAGAATACCAAATTCTTCAACACCTCAACAAGAAGATTACCACAATCTTCTCACACCTAACACCTAGATCACCCAAGTGTGTTCTTACCACAAGAACACTCACAAGGATATCTTGTGTTGAATGATAACCCAAAAATCCAAGATTACAACTCGATAATGAATTATACAATTGAGTGCAAGTGTAATCAAGAATAGCCTAGACCTCAAGGATGTGAAAGTGATAAGCTAGGCAAATTACAACAAGAATAATAATAATGAAAGACCAAGTGTTTGGTTGAGTATATCTTGTTGTGTTGTGTTGTTCTCTCTTATTGTGTTGCTTCAATTCTTCATCTATTTATAGAAGATGTCTTGGACATGATAGGCTCCTCCTAGGAGATTGAAATCTGTAAAAAAATTGCTAGACAAATGAAGAATATAGCTGTTAGAAATCAACTCCATGATTTAAGGAAATGTTGTCTGCTGTCAAACGGTCATATATTTGCTGTCAAAGCACAGGGCGACCGGTCGCACAGAAATAAAAGTTTGAAACGTAAAACAAGAAAATTACGGTGTCGACCGGCCGACATAGCTTAAACGACCGGTCGACCCCCTGCCTCAACCGGTCCCCCTAAGTGTTTTGTTGAGATAATAATATTCTGTTTTGAAGAACGTTGTGCACGGCCGACCCTCGACCCAGGCGACCGGTCGACGCCCAGGGCGACCGGTCGACCTGACCGTTTTTTCACTTCCGTCTCATTTTTTTGTTCCAAAAACATCTTCAGGTACGGGTTGCCCTATAGGGCGACCGGTCGACCTCAAGACAGAAATGTTGTCCAATTTTTATTGAAAATGAAACTCAAGAAATACTCCGAAAATTTAGTAAAAACATTTTAAACCAATCGGGAGTATTTAGACAACATTTAGGAAACTTGTTCTGAAGTGAAAATTTATAAACATAAAACCATTAGAAGTGTTGTCCAATTTTATCTAAAAAACTTGAAGAAATACTCCGAAAAATATTAAAACCATTTTAAATCATTTAGGAGTATTTGGACAACAATTAAAAACATTGTTTTGGTGTAAAAATAAAATCATCAAAATTAAGATAAAAACATATATCAAACAATCTCCCCCTTTTTGATGATTACAAACCAAAACAATTTTCACACAAAATAGGAGAACAATTTTAGAAATGATTTTCCGGTAAAAGCATTTAACCGTTTGGAGGCAACCAAAATTTCCAAAGTACATAAGCAACCAATAGGGAGTAAATATATTCACTAATAAGCACAAGCTCCCCCTATCAACAAGCATATCATGAATAATGTAAAATCAATTATCCATAAGCTAAAAGCTTTGCTTTTACATTTTGTTCAAGAGCTTATAAGCTCCCCTGTCATAAAGCATCATTAGACATATATAAGTCCATACTACAACCAATGGACCAAGAGTCATACACAACTTATGGCTTTAGGAAGCCATAGCTTATAGCTTCTTTTCGTTTGAGCTTATCTTAGCTTCTTTGAGCTAAAGAGCTCATAACCTGTTTATCCCCCTTTGGAATCATCAAAAAGAATGTTAGCACGATAAATACATCATATATTCATATCAAAGTGCGCAACTAAACCGATGTACCGAGCTATTTGAACATTGAAGCTTATAAACCAAATAGGAGGGAAAAGTCGAATCATACGACTTGAAGAAGCTTATGAAAACTCATTTGATAAGCAAAACATGATCTCCACAAATATATAAGACTTTTGAAAACGAGAGAATGATGTAGGTGATGAATTTTTCATTGAAACGTTTTATCGAACACTTGGCGGGCGTCAAAAATTGAAAAGAATATATATAGCCCTTGTAAATGAAATCAAGCCAAGTTTTTCATCACCAAATGCAATTTAATAAATATCATTCATCAACAATCAATAAGCTCATCACAAACATATACTAATTTCATCAATATAGTACATATAGGCCAAGTTCTCAAGGGTTCAACCCAATTGAGATTAAGGAAGTAGAATTCTTACCATTTGATCGGTAAAGATGAGCAATGATGATGATAGTCGAGCTAGATAATCCCCAAAATATATAATTCATGCATCAAAACTCATTTGAAGTGAATTGTGTGTGAAATTTGCAAAGGGGACGAAAAATGAACCAAAAAGCCAAAAGTGCTAAGTCTGAAAAACAGAACCATTTTTAACCAAAAAATCCCTTAGGGCGACCGGTCATGGGCAAGGGCGACCGGTCGATGGCATGGGCGACCGGTCGGCCTTCCTCCAGTCAGCCCACTGTTTGAGTTCTGTCTCAAAATTCGAAGTTTGATCCAAAAATCTGATTTTTTTCGCCCCTAGGTTTTAAAAACGTGCAAAATGCAAACGTAGACCTCATTCAATATACATTATGTCATGATCAAGCTCGAATTGAGGTAAAATACTCGGCGGTGGGCGATTAAAAAGTCCGCGAGTTATCCTTGAGACGGAATTAAACACATCTCAAGTTTTTGTTAAAAACTCAATCCCTTTTAAAAAAAACATCGAATCTCAATATATTTAGTTCGATGATGACGAACTATATTTTGAATAATTTTCACCGGACTTGTTATCCCAAAAAAATAAGAACGTTTTAAAAGCTTTGGATGAACAAGTCATAAGAAGAAGTGCCTTATAAATATTTGAAAATTTCTTTTAACGGCACTTTAATGAGATTCGTTGGGATAATTTTTGAAGTCGAGCATATAGACATAAGGCATATGGAATGTCGAGTCTATAGAAATAATACAAGAAAACATACCTCGAATTTGTTTGTTTGCCGATATGCCTTTCTCAACCTTTGTCAATCTTTAGCCATAGAGGTTGAGATAGTTCTTCTTTCTTCAATGCTTAACTCCTTTACGAGTTCTTTTGAAATATAACCATCTTCTTGGCATTGAGTAATTTGAATTCCAATGATCAAATTTGAGCTTCCCTCATCATGATCATCTTAGGTTCACCTTGCATTGACTTGGAAAAATATCTTGCACAAATATTTATTAGTAGCACCATAAATATTATCAACATAAATTTGCACAAGTAAACAATCTTGCCCTTTTTCAAAAACAAAGAGAGTAGTATCAACTTTACCTCTTGTAAAATCATTTAGCAAAAATAGCTAAGTCTATCATACCATACATGGGGTACTTGTTTTAAACCATACAAGGCCTTTTATAAAAATCATTTGTCCTAGAAAAATTTAAAACCCGGAGGTTGTTTTACATAGACTTCTTCTTGAATAAAACCATTGAGAAAATGGATTTAACATCCATTTGGTAAATTTTGAAATTTTTAAAACAAGAATATGCAAGTAAAATACGAATAGCTTCTAAACGTGCTACGGGTGCAAAAGTTTCATCATAGTCAATACCTTCTTCTTGACAATACCTTCGAGCTACTAACCTCGCCTTAGTTCGACCAATGTTGCCTTGGTCATCGAGTTTGTTCCGGAATACCCTTTTTGTCTTCTTCAGTTCTTTATTTTCCGATCGCCTAGAAGGGACAAAAGAAAGATTTTGTTGTTTCTTCAACAATTTCCGGCCACATTAAAATTACCTTCTGGGGAGGTCCGTTTGATATCCAAAAACTGCTCAGCAACAGTCGGACATGTGGACGAAGCGGAAGCGAGAATGTCGGCTTGAGTAACGCAAACATTGGTGAGAATCCAATGCCCCGAAAACCTAAGGGATCGAATTAATCAGGTCATGTAGGAACAATGTTCAAGTCTACCGGTCTGTTAGGATGTCGGAGAAGGGCAATCACTCATTCTTAAAACCAGCGTTCTTAAGACCAAAGAGTCGGGTGGAAAGGGTTCCTCGAACAATGTGATATCTTACACCGAGTAAATCCTTAACCCTTCCCCTCTTACTAAGATCAAGAATGTTCTTGTGAATTATGGCCAATACGGGTATATAAGCGGTGATTTCAAATCCGAGGTTAATCGTACTCGGCAACTTTACGTGACAAAGGGTCGCGATCCCGCGAGGTGAGCTAACCCCAAAACCCATCCTCTCGATTCGGATTGCAGTCGCAACTCGCCCGCATGAAGCATCCAATTGATCTAAGGTGTTCATAGTAGAATATTTACATCCAAATATTTTGAGGTAACTAATATTTGGAGTACTTCATTTCTCATCTACACAACTTAACAAACTCATTAACGGCATCGCTTATATAGCAAGCAAAAAAAAAATAGCCCAAGTGTAAAAACATGCCTCAATCATCAATCACAAAATATCTTGCAAAAGAGCATAGTAGGAATAGACACTATATATATATAGACCATGAAGCAAGAACCACATACTATGCATTTAGAAGATCATCAAGAATCTAATAAATCATGCAAGTTCAAATAAGCTTAAGAAAGCTACAAAAGGTCTCTTTAGTAATTTGAAAATCCGATAGCATATAGTTGAGACCTCATTAAAAAGAAGTATTTGAACAAGAGTTGATAAAACAAATATGTGCAATCAAATATTGAATAGTGCCTTTCAAAAAATCTAAAAGTCCTCTTAATGGCACTTGTATTAAATACTTTGAAAAACAAGCACATAGGCACATGGCAATACATATATCGAGTCTATAAGAGTAAGAATAACACAAGTAAACATACCTCGATAATTTATGCCTTTCTTGACAAATAATGACGTAAATGGCCATTTGTGAAAATATGTAATTCCTACACAATTCTTAAAACAAATCTAGCACAAATCATAATGATAAAAGTGTAAAGCTAAGAGATATCACAAGTAAGCTCATGCCATAAAAATTCATAAGAGATGATAACACTCTTTAGTCTACAAAAACGCACAAGAGTTTTAAAAACATCATATAAGGTCTTCTTTTTTAAAAAATATTTTTAAAAACACAAATATATATTGAAGACCTTAATTAAAAATAAATACTTGAAAACTCATTTTGTAATTAAGACACAAATAAAAACATGCATAATAACAAAATAAAATGCATATTTAACTACGGAGATACGGGTTACCAATTACGCCATTTCCATGGGTTGTGCCGTTCCCATTGTTGATGATATCTTCCCTTGAGAAGTTACTTTGTTGATGATGGCTTCTTTGATTGCTCCATTTCAAGATTTGTTACCTTCCCATTGTTGATAGTCTTTTCTTCTTTGAAAGTCATCTTGATGATGTCTTTGCCATTTCAAGGATTATGTTCTTCCCATTTTTGATTATATCCTCTTCTTGGAAATGGCTTTGAAAATGTTTTCTCCTTTGATCAAATGAAATGGTCATTTGATGTCTTCTTGGCGGTGTAAATTTTCTTTGATCATTATTTCGCCGGGTACCTAATATGATATTGTTTTGTGGTACCCTCATGTGTTTGGGTCCTTTGGGATTAGTCTTGAGACTTTTAGGTCTCCAACAATAATTAGAGCTATTTCTAGCTCGACAAGAATTAATCGTATGACCCTTTTTACCGCAATAAAAACAAGTAATAATTCTAGGAGCATAATGACCAACGTGCTTAGACACTTGATTCTTTTTCATGTGATTGACACTCTTAGGCTTATGATCAAGTTCTAGTTTCGAATTATCACAACAATCAACAATATCGGTCATTCTATCGGTACTCAAGTTGGATTTAGATAAATCATTTTTCAAGCAATTTATATCCTCAACGAGTACTATTTTCTTTCTCAAGGTTTCTAACCTTGTCAAGAGTGGTGGTGTGAGCACATGGTAGTGATTCATAGGAAGTAAATAAACTATCCTTATCATTTTTTAAAACAATGAATTCCTTTTTCAAATATTTGTATTTAACAAGTAAGTTTTGGAATTCATCTTGTAGTTCATCAAAATCATTTTGCAAATCACTATAATCATTATCATAGGAAGTAGAGGGTTTAGAACTTACCTCGTTTTCTTCTTCGATGCCTATGAGGCATTGTTCATCTTCTTCATCATGGGAGGTTGTAGAAGGCTCATCCCATGTTGTTGGATTTGATGTTGTATCCATTTGTGAAGTAGATGATTTTGAGTTGCTCCTTTCATTTGCATACACTTCATAGATGGCTTCTAATTTTTGCCATACTTCATGTGCCGATCGAATACCTACAACATGATCAAATTCCAAAGTAGTAAGTGAACAATACAAAATACTAAGAGCTTTACCATTTAAGGAGATGATTCTCTTCTCTTCATCATTGAGCTCTTTGAAGCCTTTAGAGGTGTGTGGTGTATTCTTCGTCGGAATGGATTCTCCATTGATGATGGTGTTCCAAATATCGAACCCGCAACTTTGTAAATAGCATTCCATTCTTTCTTTCCAAAATGTAAACTTTTTGGAATCAAATAGTGGTGGCTTGGTGGTGGAGGTGCCGGTAAGGTGAGCTTCGTTCGTAGCCGACGATCGTTCCTCTTCACTCGCGATGTGAAACGAGCTTGCAAAAGAGTTTGGCTCTGATACCATTTATAAGTCCAAGCGGCTACGATAATCTAGAGGGGGGGTGAATAGATTATCTCCATCTTTTCGATTTTGCCCTCTTTTTCAAACCGAATGCTCAAAGACAATGATAAAGGTGCGGAATGTAAACAACACACATCGATTTATAGAGGTTCAACCCACCTAGGGCCTAATCTTCTACCACCCCAGTATATCCGGGATGGATTTCAAAAAGAAAAACGATTTTATTAATTACCAAAATTAATACAACACCAACTTACAACAACACCTAGAAGAGCACCACACTCTTCTTCAACACCACCTTTGAGATTACCACAATCTCACTTGAAGATTACCACAATCTCACTTGAAGATTACCACAATCTCCAACGGCACCTTGTGAAGATTACCACAATCTTCAACCTTGAAGAATACCAAATTCTTCAACACCTCAACAAGAAGATTACCACAATCTTCTCACACCTAACACCTAGATCACCCAAGTGTGTTCTTACCACAAGAACACTCACAAGGATATCTTGTGTTGAATGATAACCCAAAAATCCAAGATTACAACTCGATAATGAATTATACAATTGAGTGCAAGTGTAATCAAGAATAGCCTAGACCTCAAGGATGTGAAAGTGATAAGCTAGGCAAATTACAACAAGAATAATAATAATGAAAGACCAAGTGTTTGGTTGAGTATATCTTGTTGTGTTGTGTTGTTCTTTCTTATTGTGTTGCTTCAATTCTTCATCTATTTATAGAAGATGTCTTGGACATGATAGGCTCCTCCTAGGAGATTGAAATCTGTAAAAAAATTGCAAGACAAATGAAGAATATAGCTGTTAGAAATCAACTCCATGATTTAAGGAAATGTTGTCTCTTGTCAAACGGTCATATTTTCTTTGTCAAGCACGCAGGCGGCGACGTCGCACATTTAAATAAAAGTTTGAAACGTAAAACAAGAAAATTACACGGTCGACCGGCCGACATAAAGCCCGATCGGTCGACCCTGTCTCAACCGGTCCCCCCTAAGTGTTTTGTTGAGATAAAAAATTTCATTTGGAAGAACGTTCGGCACCGGTCGACCTGGCCGACCACCGACCGACGGCCGTCGGCCATCCATCGACCGGTCGACGCCAGCGGCCGGTCGACTGACCGCTTTTTTCACTTCCGTCTCATTTTTTTGTTCCAAAAACATCTTCGTGCGGGTTGCCCTATAGGGCGACCGGTCGACCTCAAGCAGTAAATGTTGTCCAATTTTTATTGAAAATGAAACTCAAGAAATACTCAGAAAATTTAGTAAAAACATTTTAAACCAATCGGGAGTATTTAGACAACATTTAGGAAACTTGTTCTGAAGTGAAAATTTATAAACATAAAACCATTAGAAGTGTTGTCCAATTTTATCTAAAAAAACTTGAAGAAATACTCCGAAAAATATTAAAACCATTTTAAATCATTTAGGAGTATTTGGACAACAATTAAAAACATTGTTTTGGTGTAAAAATAAAATCATCAAAATTAAGATAAAAACATATATCAAACAAAGCCACCACTATTCGACTCCAAAAATTATGCATTTTGGAAAGAAAGAATGGAATGCTATTTACAAAGTTGTGGGTTTGATATTTGAAACATGGTCATAAATGGAGAATCCATCCCGATGAAAGACGGACCACTCACCTCCAAAGTCCTCAAAGAGCTCAATGATGAAGACAAGAAAACTCTCTCCTTAAACGGTAAAGCTTTTAATATTAATTATTGTTCACTTACCACTTTGGAAAATATGATCATATTCTAGGAATTCGATCGGCACATGAAGTATGGAGAAAACTAGAAGCTATCTATGAAATATATGCAAATGAAAGGAGCTATTCAAAAGCATATACTTCTCAATTGGACACAACAACAAATCCAACAACATGGGATGAGCTTCTTACAACTTCCGATGATGAAGAAGTCGAACAATGTCTTATGGGCATCGAAGAAGAAAACGAGGTACGCTCTAAACCCTCTACTTCTTTTGATAATGAATTACAAGATAATTATAGTGAATTGCAAAATGATTTTGATGAGCTTCAAAATGAATTCCAAAGCTTACTTGTTAAATACAAAAATTTGAAAAAGGAATTCAATGTTTTGAAAAATGATAAGGATAACTTATTTACTTCTTACGAATCACTTTCTTGTGCTCACACTACCACACTTGATAAAGTTAGACACCTTGAAAAGGGCAATGAATCTCTTGTGAAGGATATTAATTGTATGAAAGATGACTTGATCAAGTTTAATTTGTGTACCAATAAAATGACCAAAATACTTGATGTACATCGTTGTGATCATTTGAAATTAGGACTTGGTTATAAGCCTAATGTTGTTAATCATAAGAAAAAGAACCAAGTCTCTATGCATGTTGGTCATTATGCTCCTAAAATTGTTACTTGTTTTTATTGTGGTAAGAAGGGTCACACGGCTAATACTTGTCGGGCTAGAAATAGCTCTAATTATTATTGGAGACCTAAAAGTCTCAAAGCTAATCCCGAAGGACCAAAACACTTGAGGGTACCACAAAACAATGTCATATTAGGTACTCGGCGGAATATCAATCAAAGAAAATTCATACCGCCTAGAAGACAACAAATGTCCGTTTCATTTGATCAAAGAAGAAGACATCATCACAATGAATTTCCAAGAGGGAGATATTATCAACAATGGGAAGGACACAAATCTTGGAAATGGGGTAATTGGAGAAGCCATCATCAACAAAATGATTTTCCAAGAGAAAGACATCATCAACAAAGGGAAAGGCACAACCCGTGGAAATGGCGTAATTGGTAAAACGTATCTCCTCTTTAAAATATACGTTTTAGTTATTATGCATACTTGTATTTTTTTTAAATCATTTATTATCTCTTATGGATTTATATAGCATAAGCATACTTGTGACATCTCTTTGCTTTAGCCTACACTTGTATCATTATGTTTTGTGTAAGAACTTTTTCTAAGAATTGTGTAGGACATATTTGGTAATTTACTCATTATTCGTCAAGAGAGGCATAAACTATCGAGGTACGTTCACTCGTGTTATTCTTACCTTCTTAGAACTCGATATTCTTCATGATGTATGACTATGTGCTTGCTTTCCAAGGTATTTCTAAATATCTCATATAAGTGCCATTAAAAGGATTTTTCGATTTTTGAAAGACACTATGCGATAAACTTTGTTTTATCCAAGTCTTATTTTTTGACTACATTTTTTTTTGGTAAAACTATTGAGCTCGTGCATTTTGATTAAAGTTTATGGTTGCATTTTGCACGTTTTTTTTAAAAAAAAAACCTTCTGGGGTGAAAAATTGAATTTTGGAATACTTTAGAAAATTACATTCAGGGGACGGTCAAATGAGGGGGTAGACCGGTCACCCTGCATAGCGGTCGGTCGAACCCTCCTCCGACCGATCGCCCTGATGTATTATTTTGTTTAAAAATCGGGTCTGCCTCATTTTCAAAACAGAACAAGAATAGACCCTAAACCCTTGTGCGCGATTTCACCCCCTTTAACTCTCAAATCTTCATTTCTTCACCAAAACTTTAATTGTGCTAATCTCTTCCATTTTACAAGTATTTCACATTTATGGCTCCTCCAAGAGATTCTACCGGTCGTAATCCAAACTCCAAGCGTAGAAGAGCCGAAGAGGAAACTTCGAATACTCGCCAAGAAGAGGCCGAGCAACGGGAAATTAGAGCTACCCAAAGGAATGTGGCTCAAGAACATGGTGGGAATTAAAATCCCCAACTGACCCGGGCCCAAATTGCCGAGCTACGGGGTACAATTACACTCGACAACGTCAAATGGGCCAAGAGTAAGAAAACTCCTATTTCTCAAGCTCCCTGTCCCGCTAATTTATTGAAATTTATTAATAAGCATGCAGATAATTATTTTGAGAAATTGGATGTTAGTAATAAATCCATTGGGCGAACTAAAACTTGCTGGTTTGCCACTTTTTCGGGTGAATATCCTACTGTTAAGGGATTTTTTGAGAATCAAGGGTGCTCGTATTTATGGGAGCATCCTTTCGTTATGTATGATGATGAGGTGATAATGCTTTTTTATTCTAATTTATGGATTGAGTATGATGAAAATGGAAAGCATATTGCTATGAACTCTTTTGTTAAAGGGCGACATTTTAGATGGACTCCGAATGAGATTTGTCGGTTGTTAAGTGTGAGGGAAGGAGGATGGGACTACTTTGGTTTCACTCATTGGAATGATGAAGTGTTTGGTGTCTCTTTGGAGACCATTAAGACTTTTTTGGGTGTTTGGCCGGATTATACGTTATTGTCTATGACTATTGAACATCGCATTATTTCTACTATTGTGGCATATTATATCTGCGGAAAATCTGTGAAGTTGCCGAGCAACATGGATTTTTTCTTGACCTATAAGATTGCCAAAGGGGAATTATTAAATTTTGGTGCCATTTTGATTCAATGCGTTATAGAGTCAATAACTCAAGGGAATAAGAAGTTCGCCATGGGGAATTGGATTTGCAAACTTCTCTTGCATTCGGGTTTACCGTCATCGGAGCTTAACACTGAAATTATCCAAGATGACTTCGATAACGACAATGTCCAACAAATGATCGAAATACGTAGGAATATACCAAGGTTCATCATCCCAAAATCCTAATGACTTCTTTGATGATTAGGAAGCCACAAGATTGGGTTCGGGGGACGTTCAAAGCAATCCGGAGGATAATATCGGTGCGCGCCCAAATCAAGCATCTCGTGAGTATTTTCAAGCCCAACTTGATGAACAAAGGATTAACTATGGTACTCTTAGGGCTAGTCACGAGGAGCTTGGGCAAGAAAATTCGAAGCTCAAAAAGTCCGTGGGCAAATTGAAGATGTTCATAAAAGATCTCCTCCTCAACGCTTGTTTCTCTTCCGATGAAGAGTGACGCCTTATTATTCTATCTTGCTTTATTTTCATGTCTTTTCTTTAAAAGTTGTAATGTACTATCTTGACAATACTTCTCTTATTTTGCTAATGATATTTGGTTGTTTGTTTTTCTAAGGGAAAGAACTAGCAAGAGTGCTAGTGGCCAAGTGATTGCAAATGGTAAATTTTGACTATGGTATTGTTGGAGTATTTGATGGTAAAAATACTTCTTAATTTTGTGCATGTTGGCATTGATGTATAATTGATGTTTAGGTTGGCTATTTTGCTCAAATGGTATAATGTTGATGGAGTACTTGATGGTAAAAGTGCTTCTTTATTTTTGCTTGGTGGCATTTGTAATGCCTTTCTACATATATTGTTTATCATCTTTGTTGAAGAGATTAATTTCTTTATCTCAATTGGGTTGAACTCTTGAGAAAATTGTTTAATGTTGATGAGCATGTTGATATATGATTGTTGTATGCATTTGTTGATTTTTTTGGGCATAATTACATTTACAAAAGCTATATACATCTTCTTTATTATTTGATGCCCACCAAGTGTTTGATAAAATGTTTCAAAGAAAATTTCTTCAATTACATGACCCTTTCGATTTTAAAAGTCTTATATATTTTTAGAGATCATGTTTTACAATTCATATGAGCTTTTGCATATCAAATAATAGATTTTCCCTTTTTATTTGGAATTTAAGCTCCATTATTCGAAAAGCTCGATAAATCGGTCCAAATGCGCACTTTGATATGATAATATGACGTTTTTATCATGCTAACATTCTTTTTGATGATTCCAAAGGGGGAGAAACAGAAAATAAGCTCTTTAGCTCAAAGAAGCTAAAATAAGCTCACGAAAGAAGCTATAAGCTATGGCTCTTTAGAGCCAAAAGCTGTGGATATAAACTAGTCCATTGAATGTATCTTGGACTTGTGATACTTGATTAATGGTTGTTTTTGACAGGGGGAGCTTCTAACCTCGTGTTATTTTTGGTTACTTTGTAAAAGCTGAGCTTTTAGCTTTTGTATGCTTGTTTCTTTACTTATCTTGATGTGCATGTTGGTAGGGGGAGCTTCTGCAAAATATTTTTGAAAATCTTAATTTTCACTCCTGTAGCTATATTGTATGAAAATTTGTTGCTCCAAACGGCTAGTTACTTTTTTGACCGGAAATTCGTTTTGTTTTTAAAATCTACCTCTTAAAATTCCCTTAAAATTGTTTTGGTTTGTAATCATCAAAAAGGGGGAGTTTGTTAGACAATTGTTTTTATCATGATTTTGATGATTTTGTTTTAATGTGTTTTTACACCAAAACAATGTTTCTAAATGTTGTCCAAATACTCCCGATCGATATAAAATGTTTTTACTATTTTATCGATGTATTTCTTGAAGTTTATTTTCGACAAAAATTGGACAACACTTCTGTCTCGGGTTGGACCGGTCGCCCTATAGGGCAACCTGTGTCTGAGTTGTGTTTTGAAACAGAAAATGGGACAGATGAAATTTGCAAGAGGTCGACCGGTAGCTGGAGTTGTATGCTTTCTCTCTGTAATGCAAAATAATGAGGGGGACCGGTCTGCACAGGGGTCGACCGATTGGACCCCTAGTAGACCGGTCGCCCTGTGCAATTTTTCAGTGGTTCTTTTCAATGTCAACTTCTACGCGACCGGTCGCCCTACCGTTTTGACAGCAAACTTCTAGCCGTTGACAGCAGACATACTTTTCTTAAATTGTGGGATTGATTTCTAAAAGCTATATTCTTGATTTTAATTGTATTTTTCTATAGATTTTCAATCCCCAAGAGGAGCCCATCCTTGATCAATCATCTTCTATAAATAGAGGAAGTTTTGGAGCAACAAGATCAACTAATTATACACAACACAACAAGATACACTCAAGCAAATACTTGTTCTTTCATTTTCAATATTTTTGTTGTAATTGCCTAAGGTCTTACACTCTCACATCTTGAGGTCTAGGCTTATTTCTTGATTACACTTGCACTCAAAATTGTATTACTCATTATCGAGTTGTAATCTTGAATTTGAGGTCATCATTCAACACAAGATATCCTTGTGAGTGTTCTTGTGGTAAGAACACACTTGGGTGATCTAGGTTCTAGGTGTAAGAAGATTGTGGTAATCTTCTTGTTGAAGAGTTTGGTGCTCTTTGAGGTGTTGAAGAATTTGGTGTTCTTCAAGGTGGAAGATTGTGGTAATCTTCACAAGGTACCATTGCAAGAAGATTGTGGTAATCTCCAAAGAGGTATTGTAAGGTGATGTTGTATTAATTGTGGTAATTAATAAAACCTTTTTTTTTGAAATTCATCCCGGAGATACTGGGGTGGTAGAGGATTAGGCCCTAGGTGGGTTGAACCTCTATAAATCGACGTGTGTTATTTATTTCCCGCACTTCCATTCTTGTCTTGGCTTATTACATTCGAAAAAGAAGGCATAATCAAGAAAATGGGCATAATCTATTCACACCCCTCTAGATTATCGTAGCCACTTGAACTTACACATTTGTTGGCCGCAGCTAATACATTTTAGGAGGCCTACTAATACTTGTTTAGAGGACTACTAATATTTTTCAGAAAGTAAGCTAATAATTTTAGGGGCTACTAAAAAACATGTTCAATGAGATTACTAATACTTTTCAGCGATACTACTGATACTTTTTGGGATGATTATTAATAGTTTTCAGCGGAAAAACTAATATTCCATCTTAATCTGTGTGAATTATCCTCCTTGCCTATCTTAGTGGGGACGGATGGAGTATTTTTAGGGGCTACTATATATTTTTCGGGATGACAACCCATCCGCTTTTCCGGGGAGAACTAAAATTTTTACGGGCAACAACTACTACTATTTATGAGAAAAACTAGTACTTTTCAGGAGAAATACTAAAATATCTTTGATCGAAAAACATAATACTTTTCAATAAGATTATTAATATGTTTTAATAGGAATACTAATACTTTTGACGGAGAAAATACTTTTCATGAGTACCTTACTAAAAAAATTGTTCAAAGTGATTACTAATACTTTTCAGTGGTACTACTAATACTTTTTAGGGAAAAAACTAATACTTTTAACGGTACTACGTCATGCCTAATATTACAAAAATATCATCAGTCCATTGATACTTTGCCACCACCCCAAGAATATTATAAAAATACCACCGAGTTCAAAATCACAAAAATGCCACCACCTCTATAGAATTACAAAAATGCCACCACCGTATTCGTGCCGATTTGGGATCCATCTAACGTATTTTAACTCGTTAGACCTTCTGAAGGATATTTTTGTCAATTTAGTGGGATTTTCCCAGCCATAAAGTTTAATGAAATTTAGAATTACATAACATTCTCGGTGTCTTCAATTTGAAATTTTATGAAATCCATTAAATCTTGAGATTCCTCAACTTTTAATGAATAACACCAAAGTCCAACATTCTCAAACATTCAATGAATTCCATTGCTTTCTTTTATAAATGGATTTTGGTGGATTTGTGTGGAATTATAAGTTATATTTATGAAGGAGAAATTCCCACCTTCACCCTTACAATTCAACTTCAATTTTCTAATAATAATAAAAACAATAATAAATGTTATCAATGGTAAAAAAAGAAAAAATATCATCATTTCTCTCTTGTACCTCTTCTCAGATATCGTCTTTTAATCTCAATATTTTAACGTAATTCTATCTCCATTTTGTGAAGAATCGCCGTAGAGTTGATGCCCCCTTGTTTTGATTGCTATTTTTAATTATATAAACAAATTAGAAGGAAACATTACTGTCAGAATAATACTTTATTGGGAATCATTAGTGATAAATTTTCATTAATTCATCTTGACAGACACAATTTTTTGTGTTAAAAAATATGACTGACAGTAAGGGCGGGTATGGTGTGTGCTAACTTGGACAAGGCAACACCGAAATTGGGAAAAAAGCTAAACATATAGGCTCAAAAATCCGCTCTAGAAAAAATTATCTGGCTTGGCTTTGGGAAACAAATTAAACATATAGGCTCAAATTAAAATTCGCTTTAGAAATATTATGTGATTTGGCTTAGAAGAAAAACTAATTGAACTAGGAGTAGTCTGGTGTACTAACAATGGCCCTGAATGGCAGTACATGAGTTTTCCAAGATTTAGGTATAACTTACAAAGGATTTGTATTTCTCAAAATACCAATGCTGGCGAGAAGAGTGTCAGTAGACAGTCAACATCGTCGTGTTAGTTTTGTTTTGGATCGCAAGTCGTTGATGTTCAATTTTACTATACTAGTAAGGTGTACGTGCGTTGCATGTGACCCATATAATTTTCCTAATTTAATTAACATTAAGATATTAATTTAATTTTAATTTTAATTTTGTTCATCTTTTATAATGTAGTTTGACTTGAAAGAAAATCTGTAAGATTAATAGGATGTTGGCTAAGTTAAAAGATCTTATAAGCTCCTACATTTTATAATATGTTAGATCTTATTTTAAAAATAAGTTGTTGAATTGTTTGTATAAAATAAGATGTTGTAGCTTTTAAGATGTTAGTAATGACAATTTTGTGATTAAAATAGTCAAAATTAAGGAGGTTGTTGAAATAAGATCTTATTTTGAAGAAAGTTGGGTTTTCCCTCATTTTCTAAAAACAACTTATAAGCTATTAACATCTTAGAAGCTTATAAGATTTTTTTTCTAAAATTTACTAAACAAATTTAAATAACTTATAAGCTCACAAACATCTTATAACATATTTTGAAGAGCTTATAAGCTTAGCCAAATACCATCAAACACTTTGTTATTTTATGAAACAAAATGTTATAGGTGAAACAAAGTGAAGACATTAATGTGGACCCAAAAGTGCAAATACTAATGTGAAAGAATTTAATTGAAATTGTTTGTGATACTTTGTAGAGTGGTTGCATCATCATTTGGTATTTGGATTTCACTAACATTTTCTGCATTTCGCTTTTTTTTTTCTTTCTAAACCATCTTTATATACTTTTCTCGATCGAGTGTAATTCGCAGGTGTAGCAGGCATCTTTCTCCTTTAACATCTTTAAAATGAACCGTATTTTTTCAATTACATCACCTAGTACATTCAATTTTCCATTTACTACCCGTGATTTTTCGTTGAGTATAATGACAAAGCGGAAGAACTATTTTGGTGGTTGCACGCTTAGATCTTTCTAGTATATTGATCCATATTCCACCTAATCAAATTAAGTTTTACTACTAATTCTAAAATTAAGTTAAAAAAATGTAATAATCAATTCTAATAAAAAAGGATGAAGTTTTCATACTGAAAGAAACTTCTTGTTTTTATCATAAAATATTCAACCAGAACCCACATTCATCAATTATTCTATTATATATCTTATGAAAAGGAAAGATAGTGCGTCATCTATATATATATATATAATAGCAGAAGTCCTAAACTAAAAATTTTCCGCTCTTTTTACTTCTTATATTAAGAAAATATTGTAAATGGTATTCCAACATTATATATGTATATAAATTAGGAAAATATTACAAATTATATTAAATTAGACAAATATTATAATGGTATTCCTATTTTATTTTATATATGTATAAAAATTAGGAGGCCGAAACAAAAAAAAAATCCGCATTTTTTTATTTCTTCTATTTGCTAATATTTTAATTTAGAAAAATATTGTAAATGATATTCCTACTATATAAATTAGGAAAATATTATATATGATATTCCTATTTTATATGTATAAAAAAATAGGAAAATTTTATAAATGGTATTCATACTTTATACCAAAAGTGAGTCTATACTATCAATTCTATCTATATATATTATTCATATTTTAAAAATTATATATTATTTGACTATAATTAATTAATTAATTAATATTATAATAATAATAATAATTATTATTATTATTATTACTACTACTATTACTACTACTACTACTACTACGATTCTATACATCATTTCTATTCATATATATTATTATTTGTTTCAATGGTGGACATTACTTTTTTGTATACTATAATATTAATAAGTTTTAAATACTAACTGCTATTCAAATTTTTCTAAATTGTTCAATAATAGTTCAAATAGATGCTCGGCGGAATATTTATAGGAATATTTTATATATCTTTTACCATTGAAGTATTTTTTTACCATTGAATTAACAATAGATTTTGTGTTCAGGGATTTTTTTGGCAGCTTATTATTTATGCTAAATCCTCTTATATTTATACTACTTAAATTTCTTTAGAGAGACACTTCGATATTGTTAATCCTAAATTCGAAGCATAACCACCAAATATGACTTCATCTTCACGTTCCCCTATTACCGTCTTCATCAAATGTTCCGCCAACATCGATAATATTGAACTTGGATTCTGCACTAAACAAGAGTTTTTATATAAACCATGTTGTAGATCTGTACGAATGTTATTTGGTGAGTTTAATAAAAAATATTTGTTTCTTTTTTGATTATTCCTAATAGTTTCGTTGTATTTTTTTTTAGTTGTGTTTTGAATCACGATTTATTTATTTTTATTATTCCCGATACTAACTCTTTGATTATGTGAAACTAATTGCAAACTAAACATGTCGATCACTTCCAGAATTTCTTCTTTTTGTATCGAATAATCTATAGAACATGCTTTTTACGTATTTCTTAGTACGACTTTTTATGTATTTTTTTAGTATGGCTTTTTACGTAATTTAGTTAGTGATGGCAAACAAAATTCTTTCAGAGAAATGAAATATAGTTAAATAAATACTTAGTGATAAAACTGACGCTTACCTTGTCAGATGCTCATGAGGATGATAATTTAAATTAAATACCGGCTCGGTGACTAGTTTTATAATTTTTATTTTTTCCTATTATTTTTATAAAGAATTTATTAGAATAACTTATGATATTGTTCCATTAGAAATTCATTACAAAGTTTAACTAAATATGTTGTCATGTCATTATCTCTTCAAATTGTAATTATATTAAATTTTCTGTGTCAGCGTCTTCCATCCAAATTCGCACGTCATTTTAATGGTTTTATACCATTAAATTGTGATCTGCATAATGTGAACAGACGCACTTGGAACGTCAAAATGATCATCCCCTATGGCGCGTTCTTTTTTACGGATGGATTGAATAAATTCGTCCATGATAACGCAATTCCAGATGATGAAGTGTTTGTTTTCTCTTATCATGCCAACCACGTTTTTGATTGTGTCAATATTTTCTAATGATGATGCATGTGAGAGAATCAATGTGTACACGACTATAAACAAATTTATTTTTATTTACTTTATATAAATATTTTATTATTCATCCCTATAATATTTGCCAATAGTGGAGAATATGTACTACCAAGGGAAGAAGTAAAACTACCACACAAAAATATGATATTATAGTTGAAGCAGTCTTTTGGACTGCCCAATCACTGTGATTGCTTTTCCAAACTCAGAAAAGCCCGATGAGAGGAAAAGATAAAATTTGGTGAGAGTAAAATACCTTTGAGATTATTTTTCCTAATTGACCGATTAGACTTGAATGTAAGGAGGATTGCTTATCGAGAGACAACTGATTGAGGAAATTAAACATTCAACTATCAAGGGAAAACATGCTTCTATCAATTAATCTTTTTTTGCTTACAAAACACCCACTCGATCTTGTCTAGTGCTTTAAGGGGCATAATTTGGAGAAATGTTCACAATATCAGAAATAGAAGAAACAATGTCTGACCATTATTCACAATATTTGGGAAAAGTATGTACTTAGGCATATGCAGTGCAATTATGACATCAATATATTGATCGGTTATTGAACTTAGAATTTCAAGCACAAGAGCAATGATTAGTAATTACGACAACAATCTAACAATCTACCACTGAACTTTAAGTCCCACAAAAATAACATTTCATGTTCAAGATGGATGGTTGCAAAGTGGTTTAGGCTTATTCCTGTGCAAACAAAATAGCAGGTTTAATACAAAAGATAATAGAGAGAACATGTTGCAACTACTTTGTGCATAAATCATTTAAAGTTGTAACCAGATATTATGAAAGACAAAGGGATCAGGAAATGTGGTAACGGAAGCAAGTATTACCCCGGGAACACCTATATTATAACCCAATTGTTTAGAATGACGACACAATATTGAACGTTAGCTCTCAATATTTAAACTTCTCAGTTCGCCTGTATTACAGGGTAGCCACCAAAGCAAAGCAATTGTTAGTTTGAATATAGAATCTAATGGAGAAAGAAAGCATATATGCTGAATTTTGTGCATTTCCGTTTCAATTAAGTTCGAGACAATAAAACTATCATGAATATATTGGGATATCATGAATAAATAAATTAACAAATTGGTACACCTCTTAAGGTCCAACTATAATGTAAACAAAACATGATATCCATAAAAAAGAAAAGAGCAAAAGTTTAAATTCATATAATATTTGCCAAGAATGGAGAATATGAACTATCAAGAGAAGAAGTTATACCACAAGCGAAAATCTGATATTATTTCAGCATAAATTCCATCAACTTTCTCTTGCTCCAAGAAAAGCTAAATCTTATATCAAACACATAAAGCAGAACAACTTATCCTTTTAACATGCTATTATTCCATTCATGCTCTGAGTGATATTATTCAAAATTAAAAAAAATTTGCTATTGTTCCATTCATGAATCTCAAGAACAGTCACATCTACCAACTAAGAAGCTGTAACTAAGAAGCAACAACCATTTTATTAGAGTCTAAATCATTGAAAGTTCAAGTCTGTATTGTTAGCTCTTGATAGTGTGTGTTTGTTTCAAAATTGAAAATATCATATATCCATCACACAAAGCAGAACAACTTATCATTTAATATTGTTTCATTCATGCATATGAAGAACAGTCAAAATTAAGAATTAATTAAACTAAGTGACCTTTTTATTAGAATTCTAAATACTTGAAAATTGAAAAACCTTAATTACTTGTTAGCTCTTGATATTATATGGCTTGTTTTCTTATTTGAAAATCAGAAAGCATAAGATTTCTTTACAATCCTTAAAGAAGAGGTTATTTGGCTAAAAGAATCTAATTCTATTCTCAATGTAAACATTGACATTTTAATCCTAAAAAGTATATTTACTCTCAAATGTCCTCTGTTTTTTTTTAGGAATGTCTGGAATCTATAACTTAAAGAATTATGGGAAGAAAGACCAAAACCACAACTTGGGGAAGAAAAAAAAACTCACTATAATTCCGGGTAAATGTTGCATTTGCCGTTCGCATCCCCAAAAACTAATGTAATCATGGTCCAAAATAAACAAGATATTCAGCTGTTCAAACCCAAAGTCAAATTTCGTTTTGAACTTAGTCTACTTGATTTTCTAAATTAATCTTCTTAATTTACAAGTGAATGTGTCTTGCTGCACAGTGGATATATTAAAACATCTCGGTCAAAGGAAATATATCCAAATGCACCAGGGTCCAAGCAGCGGTTAGCTAATCCAGCAAAGCATATATTGAACTATCCCATGCATTTTAAATGATCACTGCTTGAGATTATCTTTTGTTTTGATAACAAAAGTTTAATAGCAAAGGGGTTACTTTGGTTCTATTATTTGGTCCTTATGTCCTCTCCTTTCTTTCATTAAGTTTGTCTTTATTCATTTATTTATTACGCGAAGCAGCCTGTACCCCTTGTATCTACCATCAGACAACGCGCCTTGGATATTTCTCTTCCAAACAAAGCTCTCCATTTTTTTGTTATCAATCCAAATACACTCATATTAAGAGAATTATTAAGCATCTACAAACACATAGTGAGGGACAATATCAACACAGTTCAAAATTAAAGAAATATAATAGGCAGATATTATAAAGTGGTGGTTCAAGTTGGAACAACCTCATCTACCCCCAAGAAAATAAAGACAATAACAACATCAACATACTGTACGTAATCTAAGAACAAACAGTAGTCATAAGCTCAACATATCTATTTATCGACTACTATAATATGAAGTTGCAACATTGGTTTATTCAAGAATAAAATATTCCATTCAAATGAAAAAGATCAATTTTTTAAAAAACAATTCTGACATAATAAGCAGAACTAGTGTGAATGTGTCCTGACCTAGCCGTTGGCCCAATGTTTTATATGTTTTTGTGTGTGAATTTTGTGTGATTTCTATTTTTCGTATGAGTGAGTGTGCGTATTTTTTGTGTCTTTTCGCCCCATTTATATTGTCATATGTTACGTATGGTATTTTTGGTTGTTTTGTAGGTTTTCGTAAAAAAAGAACTTAAAAACGGACTAAAATGGTCGAAACGGACATTATGGGCGATTGACGGTTGGGGAAGCTGAAGTTGTGCGCGCGTGATTGACGTAAATGCGCGCGCCGCGCAATGGTGCGCGGACGCGCACTTAGTCACAAGACAAAGACAGAGAGACGGACGCTTTGCTGCAAGCGCACCAGCCGAGAGGCGAGATGGGCGCGCAAGCCACGGGCAAGACGAGCGCCAGGCACCCACGCAAGGCGTGCGGGCGGGCAAGTAGCGCGGCGCGCAACGATGCGCGCGGGGTCACTGCGTGGACGCGCACCTGGAGATGTTTCTTGAATTTTAAATCCGATTTTCCTTTTCCTTTTTGGATTCTTCCACCTTGTATAGACTTAGGCTTATAAATAGCACTTGGGGGATCCATAATTTCGTACATTCTCATTCATATCACTTCTATACTTTAGTGTTTTGGTATTTTTCTCTTGCTTTCAACATTGGGATTGCTTGGGTTCTTTCCCTTGAACTTATTTTGCTTCTTAATCAAAGAGTAAGATTTCTTCATCTCTTTTGTCTGATTTCAAATGTTGGGTGATTATTATTGTTGCATGATTATGTTTATGATTATTTTCTTTCCTTCAATTGAGATTATGATCCCATCCCCAAGCATGAACTAATTTCCTTGTTCTATGATTATGATGATTTGATTCAAACAAACAAGCATGAATATTGATTAATTGATCTGCTTTCCTGAATAAATTGCTTTATCTGATAAATTGATTGTCTGATCAACTATTGATTGTTTTGGGGGAATAATTGAGATCGAGAGAAGATATTATTCCTGGACTAAATTTATTCAGGGGGTTAGATATGAATCAGAGATGTATTATCTAACCCTAGGTTTAATGAAAATAGGAAATTATTGGGATAGCCCTAATCTGTGAATACGAAAGTTATCAGATCTAGACCTAGTCTTTACATGTTTGCTATATTTGTTAATCGCATGATCAATTAATTGATATTCTGCTTGCAAGTTTGATGATATGAATCCATAATCCTAGACTTTCTTCCATATCCTTTTCTCCAAGTTTAATCCTGCTTAGTTTTAATTTGTCCTTTTAAGTATCTTCTTTTAGTTTAAATAAAACCAACAAATCTGGTTAGAGTGTTTAGGATTTATTTTCTGTCTATTGTGATACATAATAATTATTTGCCGGCTAAGTCTTCCTTGAGAAACGACTTGTGGTCAACTTGCTACCCTACGATTGATCTCGTTCTCTTGCGAGGATTGTTAGACTTTTATAGGTGTTTAGCGGTCGAACAAAATTTTGGGCTGCAAAATTTGATACTTGTTTAACTGCAAAGTTATATTTATAGTATTAATTCAGAGTATCGTTTTTTACTCGAAAGGTATCACCTTTATTTTGAAAAATATTTGTAGAACTCGAGAATTTATTGAAAGTATTGGATTTAAGCCTATTCAAATTATCAATTCTACTCTAAAACGTATGTTTTAAAATAATACTTTTAAAGTAAAAACTGATATGTTTAAACTTTAAAGCAAAAACCGATACTTTTTACATATGAGGTATTATTAGGGATGGCAGTGGGTAGGGTACCCACCTATTAAATGGTATCCGTACTCGAATCCTATAATATTTATACTACCCGTACCTATCCCAAACCCTATACCCATCCCAAATCCATTTGTTGTTACCCGCTTACTACCCATACCCGCCAAAACCCATTTATTTTATATAAAAACTTATAATTTTATGAAAAAATTGGCTACTTTTTTGGTACCCTACAAAAAAATAGTTATTATATAAGAAAAATCCTAATATATATGTTAAATTCTTAATATTAATAACAATTAACCATGTTCAATTCTGCAAGTTCGTGCAAACTATCATCATTCATCAATAAATTATAAGCAACAAGTAAATACAAATGCAACCAATAAATTCATTAAAACTGTAAAATCAAGTGTAGGTCCCAAGGGGTGTGAGTAAGGTTTAGAAGGGGGGGATTGAATAAACCTTACCAACTTTTCAATTTTAGTCCTTTTAAAATATTACGAGTTAAATACACATCTAAGATAGTTAACCAAACAGAGTTAGCCACTCAATGCACTCGATTGAGTTGTTGATAGAATAACTCATTGTTTAGTCTAAACTTTAACTTGGTTGTGATGAGATTTTTGGAAGACTTAACACCCTTTAATTTGATTTAATTTGTTTTAAACACTTGAATTTAGCACTTAGTTACTTATCAGTTGGATAGCAAATTATCAGCAGATATAAAGTGATATGCAGAAATAAAATGCGGAAATGTAAATGACACAATAATTTTTATAGAGGTTCGAAGATGGGGTAATTCTTCTACTCCTCTCTTCTCCAACTCCTGGAGGAATCCACTAAGTAATGATCAGAGTACAGAGTGGTTATCAGTCCAGATACAAGTCTTAATCACACAGCTGACTTGCTCTTTTGGGACTCAGTCTAGAGATGCCTTGGTCACACAGCTGGCTTCTCGTCCGACTCAACTACTTCACAGGGCGGTTGCCTTGCTACTTCAACTCACTTTCTCAAGCTTCTTGGATTTGATCACGAAGCCCTCCAATAACTTGAGATTAGTTCGACCTTGAACCTTTCTACAATCCTCCTTGGAAAGTAGACCCCTTTTGCTTCTTCAAAAGTTTCCTCTTCAACAGTTTGAAGTTGTCTTTCCTTCACTGCTTAGTGTTGGATTGATTTCCTTCGAGATTTAGGCTTGAGGATTTTGCTAGAATAACTTGAGAATATTTTGCAGGTTATAGTATGAATAAAGCTTGTTATCTCAGATATGCAAGGTTCAGGTGACCTTTTCTCAATGTGATTCCTCACTTTTATAGTGAATTTTCAAAAATCGCCCGTTAAAGAGATTGGCTGATTTTCAAAAATCACTGTGTTTGTTGGCTTGTCTTGTTGCAATCCTTGATGTTGACTTTTTCTCGTATTAAATGAATGATTAGCTTTTCAGAATCTTACACAAGGTGCAGTGCTTCCCATTGGTTTATTCCTTTTGCACGCTTCTGGGACTGAGCACTTTAATACATGGCAGCATGAAAGTATTACTTGTTTAAGTAATATTCTTGACTTTTGTCCAACGGATTCTTTTCAGTTAACTCCTCTTTGCAGCTGCCTTTTCCCAGGAGACTTGAGTCTGCTCCAATGATTAAAAGACTCATATGTCACTTAAACTTGACTTGGCTTCTTGGGTTGACTTAACTGACTCTTCTCACAGCAGTCTCACAGCCGATACTCCTTCAGTCGAGTTCTTGATATCTCTTCCTTGCCACACTCAGCTGCTTCAGAGCAGAGTCTTCATTCTAGTCTTCAGTTGACTTCTTGTATTCCCGGGCATAGCTGACTTGACTCAGCTCATACAGCCCTACCTATTACAATACAAATTACAAGGAAAATGGGGTTTCAACTTTCTAGTCTAAGTTTTACATGGCATTCATCAAAATCTAAACAATAAATTTCCCAACAATTTCCCCCTTTTTGATGATGCCAAAACTTCACAAAATTAAGTAAAATGTAAACAAAGATGATACATACAGACAATGCAGAAACAAAGAATGTATGTGTTGAATAGATTGTTTTATTGATCATATCATTCTTGTTCTTTACACAGCTGTTTACAATGTGTATCAGAGCAATCAGAGCATATACTATGTCTACGCCAAATATAGATTTTTCATTAAATGTACAGAAGACTTACATACATTTGTATTTACAAAAGTAAAATACATGAAGGGGTTAAAGAACACTTCATCGCCTTCGCTACCTCCTTCTTTCTTCTTGACTCTGTCTTCGTCAGCTCTCTTTCTTTTCTTTTCTTCTTCAGTTGCTTTCTTCTTCTCGTAAGCTCTCTTCGCAGCTTCATCTCTTCTTTTTCTTTCTTGTCTTTCTTGCCACAAACTAATCTTGCCTTCTGTTTTCCTCTTCAATCCTCTTTACATATTCAAAGATTTTTCCTCTCCACTTCCAGATTGGCTATAACATCATATCCAGCCCCGGTAGATCCTTTCTTTCTTGCCTGGATCTACATATTCAATATTTTTGGGTAGAGGTCTAGGTTTAAAGCCTCTACCTCCGCCACTTCTTCCTCCTCCTCTCGGGAGTATATTATCGAGTCTTCTTTACCGAGGTGACCAGCAGAGGATCGCTAGTAGTCTGGTCACTCGTCACCTTCTTCGCATGACTTGAGATCTTTCTCAAGTACAAGTCCAGGCTTGGGCTATGGACATGTTTTTGAAATATCCTTCGAACTCGAGCGTTTTGAATTCTTCGAGATCTTGGCTCTTGTCCGTCATCCGGAATGGCATCTCAGTATCTTTTCCTATCGGAATGCCTCCGAATTGTTTTAACATCTCTTCAACACGGACATCCGTTCTTTTATCGAAATCCTCCATCTCTCGCTTCAACAATCTTTTTCTTATGAGACATGGGCACAACAGAGTGATAGAGCGGCGAGTTATAGGAAGTTTCTTGATTATCTTTGGCCGTGACATGACCTTTGCCGAGGGGTTTCACAAGCATTAAGGTCACATCCTTTGACCTTTCCCCCTCAACAACTTTTCTTTTTCTTTCCTCTTCTCAACAAATGTGATCTTTCTTCTCTACAACAAATGTGATCTTTTAAGCTCTTCGTATTCCTCTTCCCCTTTTTGGCATCATCAAAGGAGAGAGGAACTCCGAAACATCCTAGCAAGCATGAAGTCCGGTCGGTGATGGCTGGTCTCGCTTGAGTCGGTGCGACATAGTCAGCATGCGAAATTGAACGGGTGGCCTTCGAATCACCAGAACCAGTTTCATCTCAGCCATGAGGAGGCCGAATTTGGCATTCATAGTCTCCTCAAGTCGCAGGATTTCTTTCTTCAAAACTCTGCAGAAGACCATTTTTGTTTTGTGAGAGGCATTCAACCTCTCAATGTACTCCGCATTCTCTCGCTTCATGTCAAGCATTGTCGCGCTCCAAACAAGCATCCTGTTATAGAGTGCCTTGAAGTAATGAACTTGTTCGAGACGCATGGTTGATTGCCGCTACACCACTCCCCGATTCTTATCACTATCCCTCTCAAGTCCTACATTTGAGTGAGGGTAGCATCTCGATTGTCCACCCGCATGTCCAATGAGGCCTCGATTTTTCGATCCTCTCAATCTCTCCATGATTTTCTTGAAGACTTCATGGATTTCATTGTTACTTCCAAGTCGGTTGGCGGCCGTTCAACGCCGAAATTGAATTCTTGGCACAATGGAGTCAAGATGGATAATGGGTTCTTCGCGTGCAGAGTACTTCTTCTTTTATTTAGCAGTTTCTTCTTCTAGTGCAGGGAGCTCGATTGAGAATGGGAAGGTCTCTTCAAATGCATCGTCTCGTACATGTGAAATCGCACGAGAAGTCGTTTCATTGCGACTCGGAAGCCTAGCTTGATTGATATGATTCAGTGGGGCCTTTGATGGTATTGACCCGGTGGCCGAGCCTCATTTGTCATAAAAGCTTCTTCGGTCTTAGCTGGTTTGTCCCTTTGAGTTTGCTGTTCCTCGGCCGTATCAGTAGCATCATCGGAAGATGATGACACTTGAGGGCTTGGCTCATCATCAAAATTGAACGTTTGTCGAGCAACTTTGAAACCTGGCTTACTCGTACTTGGAAGAACATCCTCAGCTGAGTCTTTTTGATGTGCAACAGGAGTGGACTCAGCTTCATCTTCAGATCCCAGAAAAGATATGCCAGGGTTGTCTTGGGAATGATAAAGAGCACTTATCTCCTTCTCCGTTTCTTCAATGTGAACAGGAGGGATGTTCTGCATTTCCGTCTCTTTACCTAGGGAAGTCTCAACTGCAGCAAGGCCTTGTACATTCCCTTCGTCAGACGCAGCTGTCTTAGGGTCTTCTGCAGTGGCATCCACAGGAGTATCAACTCCTTAGATTGCACTTTCATTGCCCAGAGTGTTAACTCCCGGGGCAGATCAATCCTGTGCCTCGACTGCATCAGCAGTGTCCTCAGCCTGCAAAGCGGTTGGCACTTCAGCTGAGACAGACTCAACTATCTGAGCTTCGTCAGTGACAACTTGCTGTTGTTCTTTTTCTTTTTCCTTCTCCACTTCGCCTCCTTCTTGCATTGTGGAGTCATCTGCGACATCCTCCGACCTAGCTGCAGTGGAGTAAGTTTTCCCCTTAGTTGGCGCACCAGCTGAGTGACTTATGTTGGGGTCACTCTGCTCCAGACTCCCGGCTGCTTCCTTTGAGTGCTCAGCCGTGGGGGCAGGTGGTAAGACACCTTCATCAGGGGTTGGCTCAACTTGGGTGCCCAAATTCCCAGTGTCATTGCCAATTCCCTTAGATCCGCTCTCGGAGTGGACTGGTGAAGTGGTTGCAGCAATAACTGTGGCAATCTGCTGTACCACTCCCAACGGATCAATCTCCAGCTGTGATTTGGAAGACTCTCCTGGTCCTTCCATCAGCTCTTGCTCATGCATCAATGAGGATTCCCGCATGGCTTGCTGCATGTCCAACTTTTCTTGTGCAGCAATGGGGTCCATGTCCTCATCACTATCTGAGAGCATGTCAAGATGAGGATGAGTATGGTCGTTGGTTCCAGTGAGAGGACAAATGTTGGCTTTCTCATGAGCTTCAGCTTCCTCTGCTAATCTCTCCTTTTCTTTTTCCTTGAAGATATGCAAGATATCCATGCAGTTATCTTCATCAAGTGCCTGAACCACGGTGGTAAATCCTAGGAAATTCAACAATTCTTCCTATTCCTCAATGAATTGTATGCGTTCAAATGTACTCTCGAGTGACTCAGCTTCCATGCTCGCCATTCACGCAGACGACGTTGAATGTCTGGGTACACAGGAGAAACCACTATCACATCATCATCTTCATCCTCTTTTCTTGTTGCCCTTCCTTTTCAGGAATGGAAGGCAACATACTCTGTTGCTCAGCTCCTTCAAGAAAGATCGGGGCGGTGGAGACACAACTCTTTCATCCGGAGATTTTGTTGTCTCTGCCGCTTCTTCTTCCTCAAACCGTTCTATCCACAAACTGGTCTTCTTTTTCCTCTCACGATCGGCCTCGGTGAGACTTGGTCGTTTCATCAACAACTCTCGAGATCGCACTTGTTGCCAGCCTCGAGATTTTTTCCACTCGGTGAGTGGCGGACTAAATTTGTCTTATCAAGCTCCGAGAGCTTGGTGATTCTTCTTCTTCTTTTTGTCCTTACGAGGAGGAAGTTCTCGGTTCGGATACTTCTTCCTCGCCTTCCTTGGCGGTGGGGGTGGTGCATCTTTCTTTGACCGAGGAGCCGCCTTTCTTGCAGCGCGATCCTCTTCTTTTTGATAGTCGGAGAAGGTATTTGGGGTTCCTTCTCCGCCTCGGCTGCGCAAGGAGGAGACACGGCTGCTCGGGCGGTGACTACTACCGCAGGGGTAGGTGCATCTTTTGTCTTTCTTTGCAGGGGCAACTATCTTCTTTCACCGCATGGGACTTTCTTCTTTGGAGGGGAGGCAACAACAGTTTCATCGGGGTCAGCTGATTTCCCCTCACTCGTGTCCGCCCTCTTCGCATGGGCTCTCTTCTGGGCTCCTGAGATGTTAGCCCTAAACATCTTCTTGTTTACATGGAAGGACTTTCCATGCTGAAGGGGAATGCCCTTCACTTCCATCAAGTGGCCAATAACTAGGCCATAGCCAAGTGATCCTCCAAAGGATCCATCTTCCTTGAAGGACTTGTTCGCAACGTTCGCAGAGAGCCGTATACAAACTCAGCCCAGCTTAACTTTCTTCCTTGCAAGATCGCAGCCATGATGATCACTTGGTCTCGATACCGATTGAAGCTTCCAAACTTCATGTCCAAGCATTTTGAGACGACATCCATCAGCTTGTGATAGTCTTCCTTTAGCAATTTATTTTCAGCTGTGTAGACTACTTTCGCAGCACACTCGGGTTTGACTACTTCTTTCCATGCAGCAGCCAAGTCCACATCAGCTTCGTATATCTCTGTCATACCCTCCGACGGTAATAAGTAGTGCTCCGCAAGGTCTTTAGCAGTGATCATGATGTCCTTGCGGTGGACGGAGGACTTAATCCCTTCGTCCTGCACCTCGGCGTTCACATAGAACGGCGCCACCTCTTCCAGGTAGGTATGCGAGTATTCTATCGTCAAGAAGGCCTTAAACCCAGTATTTTTCCAACATATCTGCTATTTTCTTCACAAGGGTTGCATCTGAACCCTGCTTAATCATGCCTTCAAAGTCCACTGAGGAACCTGAGTGGATTTGCTTTGATAACTTGACGAAATCGGTCTTTGGTGCCATTTCTAGAGAATTTTACCGATTAAATCTTGATAAACTTGCTTTGAGAACAGGTAGGGTTTTCGAGAGAAAATAGACTTGCTTTCGTAGTTTTGAAGATGAACAGTTTTCAGTGTGAGAGAGAAAACTGAAGGAATGAGTATATATGGGTTATGAAAGGACGTGTTTTTGGTTTTTGAATTTTGATCGAGATCAACGGCTCAGATTTAGCACGTCTCATTGCATTTAATTGCTCGCATTTAATGCGGCAGCATTTATATCCAATCATATGCTTACTGTGCAGCTTTTGACTGTACCCATCATAATTACGTTGACGTCATCCTTAAAAACATTCCCGCTCATTAAAAACGACTGCGTTTTTGTCACTTAGCTCATAAATGATTTAGCTTACTCCTTAAGTGACTCAACTCTTCTTCTCTCCATTCGTATAGTGACTCAGCTGTCAGCCAACTCGATACAGCTGACTTTCCGATACGGCTGATTCACTTAGCTGATTCATGAGATTTGCTCTGTTTTCATCTTTTCATGTTTCATCTCTTCTCATTGAGTCTTCTGAGTGTCAACTCAGGTCAATTAGCCCTAGCTCATGCTTAAGCTCTTCAAATCTTGTTTCACATAGGGGTTTGGTGAATATGTCAGCTAACTGTTTATCAGTTGAGATATATTCCAAAGTGATGTCTTTCTTTTCAACATGATCTCTTATAAAATGATATCTGACATCAATGTGCTTTGTTCTCGAATGCAACACAGATTCCTGAGTGATTGCAATAGCACTTGTGTTATCACACATAATTGGAATATCTTTTTCTTCAATTTCATAATCTCTCAGCTGTTGTCTCATCCATAAGACTTGGGCACAACAGCTGCCCGCAACTATGTACTATGCTTCAGCTGTGGATGTGGCTATTGAGTTTTGCTTCTTGCTAAACCAGGAAACCAATCTATTTCCAAGCATTTGACATGTGCCTGAAGTACTCTTCCTGCCAACTCTACATCCACCATAGTCAGAGTTTGAATAACCAATAAGCTTGAATCCACCTCCCTTTGGATACCATAAGCCAACTTCTTGGCATCCCTTCAAATATCTTAGGATTCTCTTAGCTGCAGTCATGTGACTTTCCTTTGGAGCAGATTGGAATCTTGCACATACTCCTACTGCAAAGGTGATGTCTAGCCTGCTTGTTGTTAGATAGAGCAATGATCCAATAAGTGCTCTGTATCGTGTTTGATCTACATGCTTGCCATCCGCATCCATGTCCATCTTGACCGATGTATTCATTGGTATTTTTACAGAAGACTTCTCTTCCATACCAAATTTCTTCATTAAATCTCTCGATGTACTTTGTTTGACTTATAAAGGTTCCATCCTTCATTGCTTAACTTGAAGTCCTAAGAAGAATGTCGCTCTCTCCCATCATGCTCATTTCAAATTTGCCTTGCATGAGGTTTGAGAATTTATCACACATGCTCTTTGTTTGTGGATCCAAATATGATGTCATCCACATATATTTGAACAAGCAATATACTCTCCCCATCTTGAATTTCAAGTCTTTGTCCACTTTGCCTTTCTTTGAATCCATTATCGTCGAAATTGAGATAATGTATCATACCATGCTCTAGGTGCTTGTTTCAATCCATATAGAGCTTTCTTGAGCTTGTACACCTTATCTCCAAGAGTCTTTTGCTCAAAGCCTGGAGGTTGCTCAACATAGACTTCTTCTTCCAACAATCCATTTAAAAATGCACTTTTCACATCCATTTGATATACAGTAAAGTTTTTGTGTGCAGCATAGGCAAGAAACATCCTTATTGCTTCTAATCTTGCAACATGAGCAAATGTTTCATCAAAATCTATTCATTCTTCTTGGCAATACCCTTTGGTTACCAATCTTGCTTTGTTTCTTACCACAGAACCTTCTGTTTGATACATGTTTTTATCTTAATTTTGATGATTTTATTTTTACACCAAAATAATGTTTTTAATTGTTGTCCAAATACTCCTAAATGATTTAAAATGGTTTTAATATTTTCCGGAGTATTTCTTCAAGTTTTATTTAATGATTTTATGTTTATAAGCTTTTACTTCAAAACAAGGTTCCTAAATTTTTCTAAATACTCCCGATTGGTTTAAAATGTTTTTACTAAATTTTAGGAGTATTTATTGAGCTTTATTTTCGACAAAAATGGACAATATTTGCGTCTCGAGGTCAACCTGGCGTCGTAGAGGGCAACCCGTACATCAAGATGATTTTTGAAACAGAAAAATGAGACGGATGGAAAATAGACCAGGTCGACCAGGGTGTCGACCGGTGGCATCGACCGGCCGACACCCTCGACCCGATCAAGCACTGGGAGTTTAATTGTGAAACAGAACTACTCCCCGCTTGAATTCGTGTTGTGCGGCGACCGGCCATAGAAGGGGACGACCGGTCGAACCCTACGTCGATCGGTGGCGCCTGTGTTAAATGTTGAAATGTTTGTTTTAAACTCTATTTGTGCGCGATTGCGCCCTATCTTTGACATGACAAAATTCTGACCGTTTGACAGCAGACAAACTTTCCTTAAATTGTGGGATTGATTTCTAACAGCTATATTCTTGATTTTAATTGTATTTTTCTGTAGATTTTCAATCCCCAAGAGGAGCCTATGTTTGATCAATCATCTCCTATAAATAGAGGAAGTTTTGGAGCAACCAATACAACAATTGAGATACAACACAACAAGATACACTTCAAGCAAACACTTGTTCTTCATTGTCATTATTCTTGTTGTATTTTTGCCTAGCTTATCACTTTCACATCCTTGAGGTCTAGGCTATTCTTGATTACACTTTGTACTCATATTGTAATATTCATTATTGAGTTGTAATCTTGATTTTTGGGTAATCATTCAACACAAGATATCCTTGTGAGTGTTCTTGTGGTAAGAACACACTTGGGTGATCTAGGTGTTAGGTGTAAGAAGATTGTGGTAATCTTCTTGTCGAGGTGTTGAAGAATTTGGTATTCTTCAAGGTAGAAGATTGTGGTAATCTTCACAAGGTGCCGTTGAAGATTGCGGTAATCTTCAAGAGAGATTGTGGTAATCTCAAAGGTGGTCTTGAAGAAGAGTGTGGTGCTCTTCAAGGTGTTGTTGCAAGTTGGTGTTGTATTGATTTTGGTAATTAATAAAATCTTTTGTCTTTTTGAAATCCATCCGGATATCTTTGGGGTGGTAGAGGATTAGGCCCTAGGTTGGTTGAACCTCTATAAATCGACGTGTGTTGTTTACATTCCGCACCTTTATTATTGTCTTTGAGCATTCGGTTCTAAAAAGAGGGTAAAATCGAAAAGATGGAGATAATCTATTCACCCTCCCTCTAGATTATCGTAGCGCTTGGACTTACAAGTTGTATCAAAGCCAAACTCTTTGGCAAGCTCGTTTCACATCGCGAGTGAAGAGGAACGATCGTCGGCTATGAATGAAGCTCATCTTACCTCCACATCCACCACCAAGCCACCACTATTTGATTCCAAAAATTATACATTTTGGAAAGAAAGAATGGAATGTTATTTACAAGGTTGCGGGTTCGATATTTGGAACATCGTCATCAATGGAGAATCCATTCCAATAAAAGAGACACACATACACCTCCAAAGCTTTCAAAGAGCTCAATGATGAAGAGAAGAAAATCATCTCCTTAAACGGTAAAGCTCTCAATATTTTGTATTGTTCACTTACTAATTTGGAGTTTCATCATATTGTAGGAATTCGATCGGCACATGAAGTATGGCAAAATTAGAAGCCATCTATGGAGTATATGCAAATGAAAGAAGTCAAACAAAAGCATCTACTTCTCAAAAGGATACAAGTTCAAATCTAAGGAACAAGCCTTTTACAACTTCCAACTATGAAGTAGTCGAACAATGTTTTATGGGCATTGAAGAAGAAAATGAGGTATGTCTTAAACCCTCTACTTCCTATGATATTGTTATTCAAAATGATTATAGTGATTTGCAAAATGTTTTTGATGATCTTCAAAATGAATTCCAAAATTTACTTGTTAAATACAAAAATTTGAAAAAGGAATTCAATATTTTGAAAAATGAAAAGGATAATTTATTTACTTACTATGAATCACTATCATGTGCTCACACCACCACTCTTGACAAGGTTAGAAACCTTGAAAAACAAAATAGTACTCTTGTTGAGGATATTAATTGCATGAAAAATGATTTATCAAAAACCAACTTGAGTACCAATAAATTTCCCAATGTTGTAAATGATAATGGTTGTGATAATTGGAATAGTGAACTTGATCATACGCCTGATGTTGTCAATCATATGAAAAAAAATCGAGTTCCTATACATGTTAGTGATATTACTTGCTTTTATTGCGGTAAGAAGGGTCATACGGTAAATACTTGTCGGGCTAGAAATAGCTCTAATTATTGTTGGAGACCTAAAAGTCTCAAGACTAATCCCAAAGGACCCAAGCACTTGAGGGTACCACAAAACGATGTTATATTAGGTACCCGGCGGATTAATAATCGAAGAAAATTCATGCCGCCAAGGAGACATCAAATGAACATCTCATTTGATCAAAGAAGGAGAAAACATTTTCAACAAAGTAAATTTCCAAGAAGAGGATATAATAAAAAATGGAAAGAACACAATCCTTGAAATGGCAAAGACATCATCAACAAGATGATTTTCCAAGAGAGAGACATTATCAACAATGGGAGGACATAATCCTTGGAAATGGGGCAATAGGAAGAGTTATCATCAACAAAATGACTTTCAAAAGGGAAGATACCATCAACAATGGGAACGACACAACCCATGGAAATGGCGAAATTGGTAAACCGTATCTCCTATTTAAATATGCATTTTGTTTTTTTATGCATGTTTTTATTTGTGTCTAAATTGCAAAATGGGTTTTCATATTTCTTAAAAATTTAGGTCTTTAATATATTTGTGAGTTTCAAAATGTTTTTTAAAAAGAATACCTTGCATGATGTTTTAAAACTCTTGAGCATTTGCTTTAACTATTGTGTTTTATAATCTCCTATGGATTCTCTTGGCACAAGCATACTTATGACATACATTGTTTTATCCTACACTTGTATCATGTTGCTTTGTGCTAGAGTTGTTTAAGATATTTGTAGGATATATTTTTCGTCATTCTCTTCAAGAGATGTTTTAACTATCGAGGTACGCTCATCATTGGTATTTATCTTATAGATTCGATATATTTTTGTCATATGCCTATGTGCTTATACAAGTGCCATTAAGAGGATGTTTTGATTTTTGAAAAGGCACTATTTGACATAGCTTGTTTTATCCAAAATTTGTAAAGGATTATATTTTGTTTTGATAAAACAATTGATCTACTAAGTTATGCATTTTATTGCACATATAAATGCCACTATTCTTGGATACTTATGTCAAACCTCTTGTTCATATGATTCTTGTAAATGAGGTCTCAACTATGTGCTCTCTTATTGTCAAATTTCAAAAGAGACCTTATGTAGCTTTCTTAAGCTTATTTGAACTTGAATGATTTATTAGACTCTTGATGATGCATAGTATGTGGTGCTTAAAATAGTGTATCTATTATTCGATATTACTATGCTCGTGTGCAAAATATCTTGTTAAGATTTTGCAGAAATTTGTGATATTTCGCAACAAGTTTGATGAACAAGACAAGGTTAGTAGCTCAATGATATTGTCAAGAAGAAGGTAATGATTTTGATGTAATATTTGCACTCATAGCATATTTAGAAGTTATTTGCACTTTACTTGCCCATTCTTGTTTTGAGAAAATTTCAAGCTTTACCAAATGGATGTTAAATCCAATTTTCTAAATTGTTTTATTCAAATAGAAGTCTATCGGAGTTTAAAATTTTTAGGCCAAATGATTTTTATAAAAGGCCTTGTACGGTTGATACAAGTACCCCGTATATGGTTTGATAGACTTAGCTATTTTTGCAAAATAATTTTACAAAAGGTAAAGTTGATACTACACTTCTTGTTTTGAAAAAGGGCAAGGTTGTTTACTTGTGCAAATTTATGTTGATAATATTTTTGGTGCTACTAATGAATATTTGTGCAAGATATATTTTTCCAAGTCAATGCAAGGTGAACCTAAGATGATCATGATGAGGGAAGCTCAAATTTGATCATTGGAATTCAAGTTCAACAATGCCAAGAAGGTGATTATATTCCACACTCAAAAGAAGAAGTGAGGCATTCAAGAAGAAAGAACCATTTCAACCTATATGGCTACAAATGTGAAAATTGACAAAGGTTGAGGTAGACATGTTGATTGACAAATGAATTCGAGGTATGTTTATTCGTTTATTACTCCTTAGACTCGACATTCTATATGCCTTATGTTTATATGCTCGACTTAAAACAATCCCAACGAATCTCTTTAAAGTGTCGTTAAAAGAAATTTTCAAATACTTGTAAGGCACTTCTTCTTATGACTTGTTCATCCAAAGTTTTAAAACGTTATTATTTTTCAGGATAACAAGTCCGGTGTAAATTTTATTTTTCAAAATATGGTTCGTCATAATCGAACTAAACATATTAAGATTCGATATTTTTTTAAGGGATTGCATGTTTTAACAAAAACTTGAGATGTGTTTAATTCCGTCTCAAGGATAACTCGCGGACTTTTTAATCGCTCACCGCCGAGTATTTTACCTCATTTCGAGCTTGATTATGACATAATGTATATTGAATGAGGTCTACGTTTGCATCTTGCACATTTTTAAAACTAAGGGGCGAGAAATCGGATTTTTGGATCAAATTTTGGACTTTCAAAACAGAACAGAATCAGTGGGCTGCCAGGGCAGGGGCCGACCGGTCGCCCACTAGCTCGACCGGTCGCCCATGCCTGTGATCGGTCGCCCTTAGCTATTTATTGGCTTAAATTGCATTCTGTTTCCAGACTTTGGCATTTTGGCCCTTTCAACTCTATGTTCGTCCCTTTCGTAAATTGCACACAAATTTCACTTCAAATGAGTTTTGTTGCATAAATTTCATATTTTGGGGATTATCTAGCTCGATTATCATCATCATTGCTCGTCTTTACCGATTGAATGGTAAGAACTCTACTCCTTTATCTCAATTGGGTTGAACCTTGAGAACTTGGCTTATATGTATAGCTCTTGATGCAATTCTTATATATTTGTGATTAGCATGATTATCGTTGATGGATGATATTTATAAAATTGCTTTTGGTGATGAAAACTTGGCTTGATTACATTTACAAGGGCTATATACATTGTCTTTATTATTTGACGCCCGCCAAGTGTTCGATAAAATGTTTCAATGAAAATTCATCACATACATGATTCTCTCGTTTTCAAAAGTCTTATATATTTATAGAGATCATGTTTTTGCAAATCAAATGAGTTTTCATAAGCGTCTACAAGTCGTATGATCGACTTTTTCCCTCCTATTTGATCTATAAGCTTCAATGTTCAAATAGCTCGATACATCGGTTTAGTTGCGCACTTTGATATGATTATATGATATTTTTATCGTGCTAACATTCTTTTTGATGATTCCAAAAGGGGAGAAACAGGATATTGGCTCGTTAGCTCAAAGAAGCTAATAAAAGCTTGTTATAAAAGCTATAAGCTATGGCATCTTAAAAGCCATAAGTTGTGAATTATATTTAGTCCAATTGTTGCTTGATGGACTTATATACTTGTCTAATGATATTTTGTTGACAGGGGGAGCTTATAAGCTCTTGAACAATATGTAAAAATTAAGCTTTTAGCTTATGGTTAATTGCTTTTACATTACTCTTGATGTGCTTGTTGATAGGGGGAGCTTGTGCTTATTATTGAATATATTTACTCCCTTACTTGGTTGCTTATGTATTTTGGAAATTTTGGTTGCTTCCAAACGGTTAGATGTTTTTACCGGAAAATCGTTTTTAAATTTGTCCTCCTAATATTTCTAAAAATTGTTTTGGTTTGTAATCATCAAAAAGGGAGAGATTGTTTGATATATGTTTTTATCTTAATTTTGATGATTTTATTTTTACACCAAAACAATGTTTTTAATTGTTGTCCAAATACTCCTAAATGATTTAAAATGGTTTTAATATTTTTCGGAGTATTTCTTCAAGTTTTATTTAAGATAAAATTGGACAACACTTTTAATGATTTTATGTTTATAAGCTTTTACTTCAAAACAAGGTTCCTAAATGTTGTCTAAATACTCCCGATTGGTTTAAAATGTTTTTACTAAATTTTCGGAGTATTTATTGAGCTTTATTTTCGACAAATATTGGACAACATTTCTGTCTCGAGGCCAACCGGTCGCCGTAGAGGGCAATCCGTGACCGAAGATGATTTTTGAAACAGAGAAAAATGAGACGGAAGGAAAATGGACTAGGTCGACCGGTCGACCAGTGGTGTCGACCAGGTGGCGTCGGCGGCCGACGACACCGGCCGATCGACCATAGAGGGGACGACTGGCCGAACCCTACGCGACCGTCGCCTGTGTTAAATGTTGAAATGTTTGTTTTAAACTCTATTTGTGCGCGACCGGTCGCCCTATCTTTTGATAGCAAAATTCTGACCATTTGACAGCAGACAAACTTTCCTTAAATTGTGGGATTGATTTCTAACAGCTATATTCTTGATTTTAATTGTATTTTTCTGTAGATTTTCAATCCCCAAGAGGAGCCTATGTTTGATCAATCATCTCCTATAAATAGAGGAAGTTTTGGAGCAACCAATACAACAATTGAGATACAACACAAAAGATACACTTCAAGCAAACACTTGTTCTTCATTGTCATTAATCTTGTTGTATTTTTGCCTAGCTTATCACTTTCACATCCTTGAGGTCTAGGCTATTCTTGATTACACTTTGCACTCATATTGTAATATTCATTATTGAGTTGTAATCTTGATTTTTGGGTAATCATTCAACACAAGATATCATTGTGAGTGTTCTTGTGGTAAGAACACACTTGGGTGATCTAGGTGTTAGGTGTAAGAAAATTGTGGTAATCTTCTTGTCGAGGTGTTGAAGAATTTGGTATTCTTCAAGGTAGAAGATTTTGGTAATCTTCACAAGGTGTCGTTGGAGATTGTGGTAATCTTCAAGAGAGATTGTGGTAATCTCAAAGGTGGTGTTGAAGAAAGAGTGTGGTGCTCTTCAAGGTGTTGTTGTAAGTTGGTGTTGTATTAATTTTCGTAATTAATAAAATCTTTTTTCTTTTTGAAATCCATCCCGCATAAACTTGGGTGGTAGAGGATTAGGCCCTAGGTGGGTTGAACCTCTATAAATCGACGTGTGTTGTTTACATTCCACACCTTTTTATTGTCTTTGAGCATTCGGTTCTAAAAAGATGGTAAAATAGAAAAGATGGATATAATCTATTCACCCCTCTAGATTATCGTAGTCGCTTGACTTACACCTTCTTCATTCATCTTGTTTCAAAACCCATTTTGTGCCAATAACATTTTGATGGGTTGGTCTCTCGCACCGGTTCCCATACTTTGTTCCTTTCAAACTAATTGTTGTTCTTGCATGGCTTGAATCCAATGTGTGTCATCCAATGCTTGGGACACATCTTTTGGCTCTATTTGGGAAATAAAACAAGTGAACATTGCTTCTTGTTGAGCTCGATCTGTTCTTACACCATCTCTTACATCTCCAATGACTAGCTCGTGGATGGTCTTTCACCATCTCACATCGAGGTTGAGTAAATCACCGGGTTGATGGTCTTGCAATGTTTTTTCTTGAGCGCCTCTTTCATTATCATTGAGTGCAGATTTTCCGGTGTCTTTGAGACTCGATGAGTCTCATCTTCATCTTGATTAATTGCTCCGGCTCACCTTCAACATAAGGACTCTTTCGCATAGGGTCGATTCAAATTTTATCGCCTAACTCTTCAATGTCTTCTCCATTTACATTAGGTTCATCAAAAACCACATGGATAGATTCTTCGCGTGACCATAGTCCTCTTGTTCAAAAAGATACCTCTCAGCTTTTAGGCTTTGCTTTCACCGATTAAGCGATTTACATCCAAGTATCCCAAAAAGATACCTTCATTGCCTTTAGCCCAAAATCATGCCTCTATTTTGAGATAGTATAGCATGCGGTGTTGATGGCTTGACCCAAAATCTTTTTGGCAATCCACTTCCGGCTAACATGGTTCTTAAACTTCTTTGAGAGTTCTGTTTCTTCTTTCGCTACTCCATTCTTTGTGGAGTCCTTGTCGCAGATAATTCACGAGCAATACCCTTTTCAACACAACATCGAAGTTATTATCCCATTGACAAACTCGTTCCTCTATCGACCTTATCTTTATAATGGTTTGACTTTCTCATTTTGAACTCTTTTTTCATCAGTTGAGGTAATCTCTCGCAAAGTTTCATTCTTATTACACATGAAGATTGTCCATGTATATCTTGAATAATCATCCACCACTACCAAAGTGTATTTCTTTCCACTTATGCTAGCTAGCTCAATGGACCAAATAGATCCATATGCAAATGAGATGCAATATCCTTGTTGAAGATGGACTAGCTTCTCTTTGAATGATGATTTGATCCGCTTTACCATCCGCATGCATCACAAACACTTTCTTTCTTGTACATCGAGTCCGATCCTTCTTCCACAAGATGACTCCTTGCAAGCTTGTTAATTGTCTTGAAATTTAAATGACTCAGCTTCTTGTGCCACAACCAACTTGATTCGGTTGTGCTCTTTGCTAACAGACAAGTGCTTGGTGTGGCGGGCGACCAGTCTACCACATACATGTTCTTCTCATCGGATCCTTGCAACACTATTTCATTTGATTCGATGTCTTTAATTTGGCACATTCCCATATTGAATCCAACATTACAGCCCTTGTCACAGAGTTGGCTGATGCTTAACAGGTTGAAGTTGAGAGCTTCGACATATGCAACATCTGTTATTTCTAATCAATTTTTCTTGATGGATCCGGTGCCTCTTATTTCCCCGAAACTTCATTTCTCCAAATATGACTTTGCGCCTCTAATCTCCTTGAATTTTGACAGATTTTTCTTGTTTCCTCGTCATGTGTCCGGAACAACCACTATCCATGTACCAGGTTCCTTGGCATCACTGCCTTGAACTCGCAATCAAGGAAATTAGTTTTAGGTACCATGCTTGTATGGGTCCCGAGGGGTTAGTTAGTCTTGTAAGATGATCCAACCAACCTATAGTCAAATGACTTGACTCTAAGAGGTTGCCATCTATCGTGCCATAATCATAACTCACTTGGCAAATTGCTTGGGGGCTTTAGGTTCATACAACTGTCTCTTTTGTCTATATGCCTGTGTGTGTGTTTTAGCAATTGTCTTCTTTGGATAGTTGTGATATTTCGAGTGTAGTGCCACAGGTGCATATGTGTGCCGATGATAGCTCTCTTACCTTTGGAATGGCCTTTTTGAGTTCTAGGCCTTTGCCATTTAAAGTTTATATTCCATAGGTCTTTGCCGATATTTCACATTATTCCAATCACTTGCTTGGGTAGTTTCTACCATTCCCATCATATGTGTTTCTTTGATAAAACTTAGGGTTTTTGGTAGCTCGGGTTTATTCTTCCAGAAAGTACTTCCTATTTGGAGTTTGTTGAGGAACTCTTCTGGATTTCTTCTCACTGCCCTCTCAAAGATACTCAATCGGGTCGTTTTCCTTTTCCTTTATATCCAAGGCCAAGTTTGTTTGTGATTGTGCTTTGGAGTGAATGTGGGTGCAACATTTGGTGTCTTGGATTTTTGAGATGCTTCATTACTTGAAGATCCTTTTTCCAAAATCACTCCGGGAGTTTTTGTGTGCAAAGCAGAATTGAATCCTACGCCGCTTTATCTCCATACTCTTTTTGGCTCATTATAAGGTCATCCAATGATTTAGATACCTTTGTAAATGATGCAATCACATTCTTGAGATCATTTTCCTCTTTTCTAATAATAGCTATTTCTCGCTATTAGTTTTGCATTTTCAGCCTTCAACACTTTGTTCTCATCGGCCTATGTGACTTAGAGTACTCGGCTCCTTAGTCATTGTGAGTTTGGGCTTTTGAGTGGTTGTTTTCCTCATTTAATATTGTGTGAGGATTTAATGTGCTCAAAATCTTTCATCATTTTGCCTAATGAATCATAAAGATCAGTGGGTGATGATGTGTGTGTGTCACAATCACTATCACTAGAATCTGAGTGAGATGAGTTAGAGTGTACCTCATCTTCTTGATCAGGTTGATCTTGTTCTTTAACCATTAGATGATCATTGCTTCTTCTTCGAGTCACTTGAGTAGTCACTTCACTACTCTCTCGAGTCCGCCGCTTCTTTCGACTTAGCTGCTCTCAGAGTCTCTGCAGCCCAACATGGCCTTTTTCTTTTCCCTGTCTTCTTTCTCTGAAGACTCTTCTTTCTTATTCATTCCTATATTTATTGACAACATGATATGGATAGTCAATAGCAAAGTGTCCTGGTTGTCTACAGTTCCAACACAGGTTCTCAACTCTTTAGTCCGCTCTTTCCGTTCTTGGATTATCAGTTCTTTGATATTCAACCTTTTGATACTCAGCTCTCTTGGGTGGCCTATCTTCCCTTGACTTGGAGGAGTTGAATGTCTTCCCGGAGGATTCACCCTTGTTTTTTTATAGTTCTTATTGAAGAACTTGTTGAATCTTTTAACCATCAAGGCAATTTCATCCTGGTCAAAGGCTTCCTTGACTTTAGCTCTCTTCCCATCCTTGACTATAAGTGCAGCTGTTTTGGGTACAGTTGTCTCCTCTTGATCTTTTCTTCTCAGCTCAAACTCGTAGGCTTTGAGGTCTAAGAATAGCTCATGGTTGGATGTTGTTGTGAGGTTCATTGAATGTCTCGGGGCCATGACCTTCATTTCCCATTCATTGGGAGGCTTCTCGTAATCTTCATACACATTTCTTCTCGTGTATATTCTTTCCAAGTGGCCGATAGTTCATTGGTAATTTTTGAATCGAGCATCCATGATCCAAGGTTTCACTCGCAAGTATTTTAAAATTTTCAAATTTTTGTAAAGAACGGACAATTTGTTTTCTTTAATTTGCTCAAATCCTTCACAAATTAAAGTTAATTTATCCCGATTTGTTTTGCGGTTTGACAAGATTTGACTTTGTTGAACATTGCTTTGTCCAAGGTTTTGTAAATATGTCCTTGACAACATTGTCCAAGTTGTATCTTCTTCGTCCTTGTTTGTCCATTCAGTCCCTGGTTTCTCAACCGAGTCTTGCTTCAGCAGCAGCTTCCTCCTTCCTTCACCAAGCGGCTCGCCTCGTCTAACAATGTGTTCACTTTCGCATTTGCAGTGGCCCATCCTCTATCACTATCCACATTTCATCATGTAAAGAAGATAGATGAGCCTGCATACGAATTTTCTAGTCATCAAATTCCTCAATGGTGAATATAGGAATGCGTGTCAAATTTGCTTCCATGATAATAACTTTGTTGAATAAAAATAGCTTTTGAAAGAGCAAGTGTTAAAAACTTCTTTGAAAGATTGAGATCTAGTTCAAGAACAAGAGTGTGGAAGGATCAATGAACCAACCGCTCCGATACCACTTGTAGGTCCCAAGGGGTGTGAGTAAGGTTTAGAAGGGGGGTTGGATAAACCTTACCAACTTTTCGATTTTAGTCCTTTTAAAATATTACAGAGTTAAATACACACCTAAGTTAGTTAACCAGCAGAGTTAGCCACCAAATCGATTGATTGATTTGATAGAATAACTCAGCTTGTTTAGTCTAAACCTTAACTTGACTGTGATGAGATTTTCACGGGAAGACTTAACACACTTTAATTTGATTTAATTTGTTTTAAACACTTGATTTTAGCACTTAGTTACTTATCGCTTGGATAGCAAATTATCGCAGATATAATGTGATATGCGTAAATAAAATGCTGAAATGTAAATGACACAATAATTTTTATAGAGGTTCAAGATGGGGTAATTCTTCTACTCCTCTCTTCTCCAACTCCTGGAGGAATCCACTAAGTAATGATAGATGACAGAGTGGTTATCACCAGTATAAAAGTCTTGATCACACAACCGACTTGCTCCTTTGGGACTCACTGAGATGCCTTACAAACCGGCTGGCTTCGTCCGACTAATGCCTACTTCACAAGGCGGATGCCTTGCTATTTCACTCACTTTCTCAAGCTTCTTGGATTTGATCACGAAGCCCTCCAATAACTTGAGATTGGTTCGACTGAACCTTTCTACAATCCTCCTTGAAAGTAGACCCTTTGCTTCTTCAAAAGTTTCCTCTTCAACAGTTTGAAGTTGTTTTCCTTCACAACTTAGTGTTGGATTGATTTCCTGGCCGAGATTTAGGCTCGAGGATTTTGCTAGAATAACTTGAGAATATTTTGCTAGGTTACGGTATGAATAAAGCTTTGATCTCGGATATGCAAGGTTCTGTGTGACCTTTCTCAATGTGATTCTCACTTTTATAGTGAATTTTCAAAAATCTACTGTTGAAGAGATAAGCCGATTTTCAAAAATCACTTGTGTTCGTTGGCTTGTCTTGTTTCCTTGATGTTAACATTTCTCGTATTAAATGAATGATTAGCTTTTGAGATCTAAACACAAGGTGCGGTGCTTCCCATTGGTTTATTCTTTTTGCACGCTTCCGGGATCGGCACTTTAAGACATGGCAACATGGAAGTATTACTTGTTTAATATTCTTGACTTTTGTGCAATGGATTCTTTTCAGTTAACTCTTCTTTCATACCGCTTTTCCCAAGAGACTTGAGTCTCGCTTCTAATGATTGAAAGACTCATCCGTCACTTCAACTTGACTTGGCTTCTTGGGTTGACTTAATCGACTCTTCTCACAAATTGTCTCACCGATACTCCTTCAAATGAGTTCTTGATATCTCTTCCTCGCCACACTCAAACCGCTTCATAAAGGAGTCTTCATTCTAGTCTTGATTGACTTCTTGTATTCCGGGCATAGTGACTTGACTCAGTCATACAACCCTATCTATTACAATACATATTACAAGGAAAATGGGGTGCCAACTTTCTAGTCTAAGTTTTACATGGCATTCATCAAAATCTAAACAATAAATTTCCCAACATCAAGACTAATATATCATCTAATCTATATAACTACATCATCAACACATAAAGACATTTGTTTTGTTATATATACATATATATATATATACACACACTATATGTGTGAAAATATAAACGGGTTCGAATTATCAGTATCCTGGGGCAAAACCAAACCCTACTGTTTATTCATGGATATTACTTTTCCATCCCATACCCATACAAAACCCAAATAAAGCAACCATAAAGCTACCCAAAATTTTTGAAATTTTAATTTTTATAGGTATATTTTATTTTTAAATATTAATTTTTAGTACTAAATATTTATTTTTTATTGATTTAGCCCCCGAAAAATTAGGTCCCTATTAGGTGCAGGCGGGTGGTACCCGCATCTACCTATTCCGCCGCTATCCCCAGGTATTATATATGGTGGGGATGGTTCTTGTGAGACCATATATTGGGGTGAGACCGTGAGACATGATCTCGAATCTGTTGCAATCAATTAATGGATGGATATGATTAAAACATTAGATATTGTTGCATTTTCTAGCATCATTTTCTACGAGGGCATTTAGGAAAACTATAAAAACGTGTAACTAAATAATATGACTTACCATATCTCATCCCTTTAATTTAAGGATGAAATCAATCAAATGAAAGCCACAAAATCGCCTAATCTCTATCCTCCAATAAACGCCATTTTCAATTAATAAAAATCGGTCCACCTAACAAGATTTGCATGATTCTAACTTACCATATCTATTACCTAATCTCTATCAAAAAAAAAAAAAAATTGGCATATGGTAATATTCCTAAAATTTGCATAAATAAATTTGTATCCCCGGGCATTTATGAAATTTTTTGGTCCCAACGATATCGATTTATGCATATCTAACTATATATTGATGCATATATACGTATAATATGTTGCATGATTAATTATAAAAATAATTCAAACATACAAATTCGTATACCAGTCCCAAAATCTTTGTTCGACATTTTTAGATATTTATGATTCTCACAAAAATTGCATTTTTAGCATTACCTTGATGTATATATAGTGTATTATTGTGCATATGGTACTGTTTTCGAAAATTTGCATAAATAAATCATAAATATTAGCTTGCAAACTTATTATTATTTCCTGGCATTTATGAATTTTTTTGGTCCCAACGAAATCGAATTTATACATACTTAACTATATATTGATGCATGTATACGATAATATATGTATATTTTGTTTGAAGGTAATGATGCATGAATGCAAAATATATGAACCCTAAAATTAGACTATATTGGTGTTATAATTAATATTGCATATTTAATAGTATACTCGTGTATTGATACATATAATATGTTGCATATTTAATGTACCTACATTTATATCATATTTATTCATGAATATTTAATCTTATAACAATGTCTTGTTCATATATTATGTTGCATACTTTAATAATGCAGTTTTTCATATTTTGTGAAAATATAATTACATATGCAAGAAAAAAGTGCTAAAATATTTGTATAATATTGTATAAATAATTTAATTATGATGTATCTATAAGTTATCAAGACTAATGAATAAATATGGTAGAAATGATGCATATATACTAGCCGATTGATGCATATCAAATTGATGTATGAAAAGTTTAATTAGTTTGCACAGATTACAAATGCATCAATGCATAATTCAAATATAAAACGCCTGTAAAAATTGTGATGCATGATCGCTTTATCATGAAAAATATGTACGAAAAAATTGCAATCAAATGCAATAAAAAACGAAATCGATACATCAAATATATTAGCAATGAGACAACAATGGAAAATCTAGAACATTGCCAAAAATAAACAAAATCGCATCAAGTTTCATACATACAAAGAAAATCGATGGTGTGGCGTTACATATTCAACGAAAAAGTGCTAAAAATCCCACAAAAATACATATATTGCATTCACCAAAGAAAATTACATATGCACTCAAAGTGATACAATATACAACAAAATTATTAAAGCTATACATCAAATTGAAAAATAAAAATTCAAAAACTAAAACCTACTCAAATATTTCCAAACCTAAAATACAAAGTCACACTTGGCTTTTGAGTAGACAATGTGGTCGAGGTGTGCCTCGTGGCGTGAGAATGGTGGATCGGGTTATCGAGATGCGTTCGGGGTTTTGCTCGAATCGATGAGAGAAAGTGCGATACGGGTTTTTGTTTTGCCGCTGGGTAGGTTTTCGAGTCCAAACGTGGGCCGAGGTGGAGAATACAGATGCCGTTGAGTATCATTGACCACATGCGATAATCCAGCGACAACGAAGGAGTTGAGGGATTTCCATCCTGGGATTAGCTAGTGCAAGAGAAGTATTTTGCTAGGTCAGGTCGCATTTACATCTCTATATTTATGATGTGTTTTGTCGAATAATGATTGTAATAATAGTTTTATTCACAGGAGTTTGATTTGGTCAGCTTTTTCTTGTTTTCGTAGTTATATTATAATGTACGTTTGATTTGTAATAACTACATAAATATTCCGCACTATTGTTAATAGATAATAGAGATGTGGTTATTATAGCCTCGTAAGTTCGGGGCGTGACATATGAAATATATTATTCATATTTTGAATATATTTTCTCCATATTTCTTAGTTGTTATAAGTGGATATTATTAACTTATAATTTTATAAACTTTTAAATTTATTATTATATTGAAATATATGTATATGTCTACTAAATTTCCCTTTATAGAAATATGTATTGTAAATAAAACCCCTAAATTTTTGCTAATGAATTATTTTGAATAACAATGTTTTTTTTTAATATACCTGTTCAAAAAAATATTAGAATAAAGAAGTACCATTTTCGATTCTTTCTAACAAACAATTGTAATATTGCACACGTGTTGTAATTTAAATTTAATTATAATTTTATTAATGTTTGTATATGTTTTACTTATTTTTTTAACTACATTAGAATTATGTCATATTACTTTTAGAATTATCATTTTATGGTATATTGTTTTATTGTTACAAATTATTATATTATTTTATGTTACATGTAGATTGTACAGCCTAAAATGCATTCATTTTATATTATCCAAAAATAGCACAACTCGGCATCACATGGCTCAAAAACTAGTTGTCTATAAAATTAAATGGTCCGGTAATCATACTTAGTTAAAAAATTGTCTATATCCAAAGATAACATGCTTATTTGACATATATATATTATGATTATATGTTAAAGAATATTTTGACATTGATTATATTATTTATACATTTAAGATTTCGCTAAAGGTGAACTTAAGTGCATGCTTAAAATTTTTATATGAATATTTCAGACATTAAAGTTAACCCAAAGCATTAATAGATGAGAATATATAATAGGATAAATACCTTTAACCCCAAACTATTCGAACTTTTACACTTTGCCATATTAACTTTAAAAACGCTACACTTAACCCTCAACTTCGCAAGCTTTACACTTTGCCCAAAATTCAATTTACCCTAGTTTCATGATAGTCAAGCCTTCGCTTACTCCTAAACTTTTAAGCTTATTGCACTTTTTACCACCTGTACTATAAATTTTATTGCAATTTCTATTTTTACTCCTCACTCGCCTCATGATATATCCTAAAATGGCATCGTATTAGCTAAAGTTTATTAAGAACTTTTAGTTAAATTTATTATATTTATGTAATTAACAATCGTGAGGAGCACTTACTCCGAGTATACGGATCCGACCGATGTCCCAGACGTATTCCTTACAGACATATCGCCAAATATTGAATTTATGTATGCACAAGAACACTTGACTGTGCTCTACTGGGAATACCAACATGAAGAAAATGAGCAGCAAGAGCTGATTGTGGGAAACCTTTAAGGCAATGCAAAATGCAAGCAGAATATTATAGGCAGTTCTGGATGCTTAACTTTCTCTATGTTCACTTGATGAACCTTCAAGAAACGGTTCATGAAAATTCCCATCGTAATGATTCCCGATGGAGTACCGTGAGTGGAACGAGATACTTCCAGAGCAAATCCAAGATTCAAGATCTTTAGAGAAATCCGTAGACGCATATAATTATGGCAACCGCCATATTCATCTACCAAGACAAGTTCATCATATCCAACAGATGGAGACGATGGTGAAATATCGTATGAAACTTCTTGAACTCCTTCATGATATTCAAACGAGTCAAGAACTCCGGGAGGACAAGTACCAGTTCATCCTAGAGTAGAATAAACGATTTGGGATTTTGGGACGGCACTTATTTACACCAAAAGGAAACCAACCGAAGTTATACTTTAAAAATGACAGATGAGGAAAAAGCTCATTGCTCTAATCAAATGAAATCCATCAAAAATTAAAAAGATGGATATTGAAAAGATGAATCTTAAAGATTCATACATGACCGCGTAATCATGATTGGGTATTGTAGATAAGATTTAACGCAGTGAGGAATCAACTTTCGTTTACCCATGCACTCCACAAGGTAGACTTAATTCCTCCACCACCGCCACGGCTAATCCTAACGTCGAAGAAATTACGGCTCGCATCATGGAACTCAGGACGAGAGGATACACACCGGGGATTTCACGCCGTAAGTGCTGGATCCACTTTTCAGAACAGAGGTCGAAACCTCTCAGTAGAACTGGGGACAACCTACCGAAAAGGCCGAATGTTTATCGACGCCTTACGGAAGATTGCGACCTCAACCCAATACATACATCCGTATGGGGCCGATGTTAAACTGGACATCCTGCATTTCAAAAAAAGCTATAGTTCGACGCACGGGCTTCAACTAGTGAGAATTCAAATATAACCTCGATCTTACAAAGGATTCATTCATTTTACCTTGAAATGAGCCATGAAGGATCGGTGAAGATTGCTCGGGGATATGACCGATGCCGCATTTAAAAGTCGTCACATCAGGGAATCACTTAAAGGAATTGGTCGATGGTATGGCAAAACTATTCAAAATCCAATTCATCTGCACGGTTATTTTCGATGATTATGGAGGATGAAAAAGAAAGAATATAAACAAGCCTCTATACCAGTTATCGGATATTTGCTTATATCACGAATATAAAGCTTGTTCACCTAATACAGTCGTAAATCCAAGATTGAGGAGAAAAATTACAAGACAACTATCTTTTGAAAGATTTCGAGTCCCCTCGAGAGAAATGCTTATCGTGTGAATACAAGGCAAGGAGCTGGTAGAAACTGGCAATGTAAAAATGTCTTTCCTAAAGGCCAAGTTGCATTCAATGGTGTTATCAAGCCTCCGCACAGAATTACAAGATATTAAGAGCACTAATGCCAGCTTCCTCTATGTTGTGGATAATGAATCCCAACTTGTGGGAGGTCAACTGGGTATGCGCAACAGCTGCTAAGGAGAGAAGCCATCCATACCGCTGAGAAGAAGAATGGTGAAGTAGGTTCATGGAGACCTGTATGTTCGTCAAAACAAAGCCCGGTTACAAAACAGACAAAGACAAAGACCAAGCAGAGCAGAAACTTACATCCAAGTTCTAATGGGCAAGTACCACAGAATCAGAAGAAGAACTTTCAGCGTGCTCACACTGTGAGCAAATGAAAGTTTCAAAGATCAACATCAACATGCGGCTAAGAGGACATATCTCGACCGATTGTCTAGAAAACCAAACGAAAGAGTCGATACTTGAGGCTACACCGAAATCATAAGTCGTTTATTATCAAGATCTTATACTGTGTGTATCAATTTGAGGATATTCCCCGCCTGAAAGTATCTATGAAGAAGAAAATCTATCGACGATGGAAGCTGACGATTCTACTGGGACCTGAGTGAAGAAGAAATTCTTCAACAGATTAATGTAGAGGATATGTCGATTCCTATTCACACGACGCTTTCTCATAAGACTCTTTGAGAATCGGCGAATGAAGATCCAAAGCTTCAAGTCTATGATGGATTTTAATGATCGAGCTATGGAAAAAGCATCGATAAAATTCGTTTCGTGAACAAAACACCAAATTATCCACAGGTAACAACCGAGAATTTGCTATTCCGATGGAGTTTAATCTGAACTCCGACGAGACGCACTTCTGTCCCTATTAGAGAAATACAAGAGATCAAAAGCAGTTAAAAGAGAAGTTTGCAAACACACTCTCACGGGATTCATAGTATTTACAAGAGTAATTATTAAAGCAACATTCAGCATGAATAGATTCTGCCTCTCAATCTTGCGATCGGCTGCTTAATCTCTCGCATCTCGGCGGATTCATGCCTTGAGAGGTTACAAGAAATTTGTAGGCGTGTGTGAAATCGCATTTAATGTCTATCCTAGACCGATACAATTCGGGGAGATCGAGACTAAGAGAGTCCTAACCTTCATCAATATTTCAAAAGAGCTCATTTGATGAAAGTTAATGAAACAGCCTTACCGGGATCACATATAAGATTTCCTTATGCTCTCTCAATACCCATCATTCAAGTATTCTTGAGAAAGTGAATTTATTGAAGTCCAAGAACTGAGGACTTCGTGGTGGTGTTACCGTAAATCATCAATCTCCAACTATTAAGGAGATTAATATGATAATTCAAGATCAACTACTTCAACAAAAGTCGAGTCTCAGAGTCGAGCCTAGAAGGATGTCTTTCGGCAAAAGGGTGCTGGGAAGAAAAGGAGACCATGCTAGCCCAAAGATCCCGATGTTTTCAAAACAGGAGAGCCGAAATGTCCAATGGGGAGCAGAGGTCATAATATCTCGACATCACTCAAAAGGATAATATTTTTCCTTGTGATGTTACGACATTCCAACAACCTATAGGGAAGGTATCGAAGCCTGAAGATACGGAAATCGACGACTATCCTTTGATGTTTTAACAAACATCAATCGAATTTCTTGAGGATCATAAACCTTGGGAAAGATTACAAGAAGGAATGGAGTTCACGGTGGCTGATAAAAGGATAATCGATTTTAGTCCATTCTCCATGATACATTTCAATCGAATGTTATATGTCAATACAACAAATTTCGCCGCCTATATTGATTCGAAGAGCTAATATGTATCAAATGGGCTTAGTTCAAGATACGGAAATCGAAATGACTATCTCTAGAGTACAGAAAAAATCCCGCAATTAATACCGGGAATTGAATTTCGAGGATCACAACTCGAAAGATTACATGAAGGAACGGAGTTCAAAACAATTTCGATAAAAGATACGTAATCGAGAATGAGATACTAAGTCCATTCTCACAATATACACTTCTTGACCTAATGTTAGAAGCACGAATACAAGTGCCTAAGTATTTCGCCGCCTGATAGCCAAATTCGTAAGCCGAATATGCAGATCAAGGAAATTTTGATGTTTTTCCTAAAGAAATCAAGACGAATTGGTAAGAACTATTGCAGAAGATTTTGAGTCTAATGGAGAGTCCGCAGATGACGGACCCTTAGGAACAAATATCACCAAAGACATTAAAGAAGATCCAAAAATCAATAACATCCTTTTGAGGGGATAAGAATGAGCTCAAACATGGTACAAAAAGTCGTAAGATTTAAACCAATCTTTATGAATCATGATGGGAGGATATTTATAAGATACTGTTAAGGAAACATTCACCTTTAGAAACAATTTCCTACAAACATTCGTGATTTATCAATCACACAGAGAACGAGACAAGCACACTTATTTTCACAACATTAACATTGAGTTCGCAGATCATTGTCCAAGCAGAACATCTCGGTTAATTGCATCGTTGCAAAGCATTACAAAGCCTGAAAAATGCCGATTCTTGACAAGCACGTGATAAGAAAGTAAGAAGTTTACAAATTTTCTTCTCACACCACAGGACACTATATTCGAACGTGATGCCCCATGGATCGCTAACGACCCCAAATATATCAAAGAAAAGATGGATAATCTTTTCCGCGGATTATTTACCTTCATGTTCGTATACATTGATGATATTCTTTATCGCTTCAAAGAACATGAAAGGAGCATCTCAAACATTTGGAGATATTTTATGTTTGTTACAACGAAGGATTAGGCTTTCTCGCAGGCGGGGTAATTGCAATGTGTTATTGCATTGAATTCCTAATTGAAATCGATGAATCCGGAATTATTCTGCCAGTAATCATATTGTGAAAAGATACGTGATTTCCGTATACATCAAAGACAAGAAGCAACCGTGAGTTTTCTTGAGTTGTTAATTTTATCGGGATGTTTATTAACAACTCCGGCATATTACATGTTTAGCCACATTTTTAAAAAAGACAGTGATTCAAATGGGAAGATGAACATCAAGAAGGAATTAAGCAACTTAAAAGTTTGTAAAAAGCTTCCAAAGTTAAGCATTTCCAAGACGAGGACGAACTGGTTCTTTACACGATGCTGATGACGGTAGGGCAAAGCAGCTTCTACGAAAGTCACATCGAACGATAAAATGCTACGCGATATTGCAACGGTTTATTCACCCCCTGCTGAAGCAACTTGGCATATTAACGAAAGAATTCTTTGTAGTCAGAAAGGCTTTTAAAATATGGCCTCTATTTTTACCGCCAAAAAGTTTACTTTAAAATTGATAATTCAAAGGTCAGGCGCTGCCGAAAAAACAAACGAATCAAAACCATAAAAGGCTCGATTACTTAAATGGCGTTTCGAATGTCAATATTATGATTATGATATTGTCATTATAAAATCTCATGAAAATATTCTTGCAGATTTCTTTGACACGAGATGGAAGGACGCGTTGTCGATCTGTAGATCCTTAAACGAGTAAGACATCTCAAAGGGAAAACCCGGGAGAGTCTAGAACGAGATTTGGGACGTTTATGTCTCAATGCGTATGGCCGGGACGACTTCAACAAAGGACTGTAAACTGCTTTCTAGTTAAATACGAGCATGCTAGTTCGCCAAGGACAATTGTTCGGCCGCAAGGGCCTTCTTCCAGCCGCATCTCCTACTTGCAAAGGGGCCGAGAGAGTACGGTGGGCTCTAACCCGAGGTTATGGATCAAGTACCATAATCACAAGTGTTGCAGTGATGCATCCAAGGTGTACAATCAGAACGAATGCTGAAGCCCTGTCACAACCCGAGTCTTTGCTCAACCCAAAGACTGGGGTAAAGAGGGAGAGTTGAATCTTTCGCCACGCATGCAAATCTAAGGTTCAAACGACGAGATTAAGATTTTCTCCCATGGTGCATATCGGAGGGGCAATGGGAGAAACTAGTTACAAGACAAGCGTATTAACCCGTAAAAAAACAACGGTCGATATCTCAAGTATCCTGTAGCTTTGATGAAACCGTAAAGTCATCCAAATGAAGACATGCATGGTATACTTTTGAGCTTTAGCTTCAATCTATACTGTGTCACTGTAAGATTCCTAAATTTCAAAATTCAAATGGATTGGGAAGCAGCTATTTATAGACCGGGCCAATAATCCACACTTGGCCGCAGGAGATATTTTGAACTCAGATTTTATCACAGCACCTCTCCCGAATCCAAATAAGAAAGGCTTTAATGAAGTTTCATTTCATCAAGCTGCAACACCTAGATGGAAATGCTTTAAAAATACATTAAGGCAAATTTCAGTTAAGGACCAAACAGCAGTAGGAGCATTTTCTCAAGACGAAGCTTCTACTAGATGAGCATGGGGCTTTGGGTTTGTCTAACTAAATGGACAAGGTCAAATATTCATTCAAGTTCTTCCAAAATTCACAAACGGATCTTTCTTGAACTCGATGACCGGATCAACCACAGTGATTTGCAGGAACTCTTCGAGACCGTTAAGAATTCTTCCTGAGAATAAAGATTCCGCATAAAGGAAACAATGAATTTCCGAATATGGCGATGTGGGCCGTTGGATCGACGGACCACAAGATGCCCAATGGGGATGAACCCGAGTTTGGGAAAGGATTCACCCAAAACCTGATCGATAAAGATTCAAACTGAAAAGATAAGTGGCCCACCACAAGACGCGTTTATCCCGTGGGGACCACGCAAACCAAATTTTTAAAGATTCCCGACAAACATCACATGGGCCGAGTCACGCGGGAGAAAAAGAAAACCAGCTTGTCGAGTTAATATCGTGCTATGACGTAAGAAGGACGCTACATATATCAAAGAAGATTTGAAGTCCGCCTTGAGTCCTGGACTTACCTCTATAAAATGCAGGATTTGAAGTTTAAGCCGAGACATCGAACATTTTCCTTAGTTTTCTTACAATAAAATCTAAGTGAAAATTTGTAATATTTTTGAGTGTTTTAGTTTTAAGTTTTATGTGTTTTGAGTGCCTCATCTATGAGAGGCTAAACCAAGATTCTCCTTCCCAAAGGAGATTACTAATGTAATAAATATTTCAATAAGTTCTTAATAAAAAAAGAGGCTCGTTTCAACATGTGTTCATAATGTTCTATTAATTCATCCCATTTAAGAATTACTTATACGCCGTAGAAACGAACCAAGCGTCATGTCTTAACAACGATTCTTTGAGTTTGGATAACTTGCGATCATCTTCCCACAGGAGGTGAGGTTGAGCCGTTGAGGAGTCGTTTGTCAAACGATCCTGGGGGCAATAATTTTCCGTTGGTGGTGTTGCGAACCATTAAACCGATGCTATTTCTGGTCAAAGTATGAATTTTAAGGATTTATTAATTTTACGGAAGCATGTTGGGCCCGATATGGTCGTAATGGACTATGTTCATTTTACTTCAGAGACCTAATTTGTATACTGGATTTATACTTGAAATGAGAGAATTTGGATTATGTCTCGAGTTTATAGGTGAAACCCGACATGATCCATTTAAAACCTCCGAACAGAGACTGGATCTAAGTAGTGTAACAACGCCACGAACAAAACATGTGACGTAAATAAGAATTCTTTATTTCTAAAAATCAAAACCAAATTATTTACTGAGTAAAAATTTTCATGTTTAATGACAAATGCAAATTTATTATTATGTAAGAGATTGCTGCTGTAAAACAGTTTAAAGGGATAACTTGAACTATTGTTTTAAAAGAATAAAACCTAGGGGCAAAAAACAGTCCATATATGGTAAAGTGTACATTTTCATAACTGTGGGGCAAAGTGTTCGAATTAAAGTTTCAAGGGTAGTGTAAAATCAAGATAGTTGACGGGTAAGCGTATTTATCTCTATATAATATTTGCAACTTTGTTTAAACCTCTTTAAGATCGAAATATGGTCGCCAAGTTCAACGGTCAACTATGTCGACCGTCCACAGCATCCAGCTTTATCGACCTTTGTATCGATAAAATGGCGTGCCCGCAACCATTATCATAATAATTAAAACTCGAGCAAGCCTCTCAGATGAGTGCCTTGGGAGCTTTCTAAACTGTCGAAATAACCTAATGAATGACCATGGTTGAAAATATCGCTCCGGCGTCAAGACCGACAGGCATGGGAATTCAAATGATGAAAGTCAAAGAATATTCCTACTCGAACTTGACCGGACAAATCTATTGTAATGGAGTCCTTATGGAGCGAGCTTCACTCACAAAGAGGTTTGATTGGCCCAAGCCAGCTTCATGAACATGTAATCAAATGTCAAACCTAGCAAACAAAGTAAGCACTATAGGGATAGATGTGAGTGTGTCATTCTCAGTAATTTATCATGAATTCTCTCTCTTTAATTTGGCTGCCTATGAACTACAATACCATCAAAGATAAATGGAACTTTAAAGAGCTTATGCCATGTTAAGATAGTGAGAAAAAGGGAGACAAGGAAGAAAAAAGATTACTCCATTCATTTGATAACTATGTGATGGTGCAAGTAGTACTACAAAGCAAATCGGGTAAGAATGACAAGAAAATATAAGGCCCCGATGAAGGTTGACGGTCAATAAGATATGACACTTAAAGAAAGATTGTCCAAAAAAAAGTAAGGCATGTTTGCAGTTAAAATGTATATCTTATGTTTCAGATGTTTTCCAATCCAACCTTTTGTGGCGCTTAATAGTACCTGGTTACTGTGATTATGGTGCCACTACTCATGCTCTATGTTATCTAACGATTCCTGCATTTATTTAGTCCGTTAATGGAACTCCGATCAATATTTATTTACTTGGGAACATGATGCTAACATATAGAAGAATCGGGATTTACTGACACGCCGCGACACCGGATGCCACATTGATCTTCAGAGATGTCTCTATGTTCTCATTTTGATAGAAATCTTATTTCTCGTAGAAAACTGATAATTTAGATTTTCATTTTAAGATAGTAATTATTTTTTCGTTGTTCAAGAACAAATACTTTTTGGTTTTAGTATTTTTTTGACTCACATTATAGTTTTAATCTTGATAATGAATTTGTTGAATCTTTTCTATCATGTTAAAAATAGTATAGGCATTAAACATAATACATCAAATGAAAGTCCAACTTTCTTGTGGCATCAAAGATTGTCACATTTTCAAAAAGCGGTTATTGAATTTGGTAAAAAATGAAATCCTTCCTTAGTTGGATTTTGTGATCGGGACGATGCGATTGTATTAAAGAAAAGTAGAATAAAAACACATTAAAAAATCAGCCACAAGAAGACTCAACTTCATGAGACAGATACATATTTGTCATCCATTTGACGCCCCTAACGGGGCGTAAAGTACTTTATAAACTTTATAGATGATTACCGTTATGATTCGCTTATCCTGTGTGATGAAAAAATCTCAATTTATGAACATTTTCAAGGTGTCCATCAATGATAGAAATGTAGTTAGATAAAAAAGTAAAAGTAGTGAGATTAAGTTTATGTAGTGAGTATTATGAAAATTTAATGAAAGTGACAATGTCGGGCGTCCATTTGCAAAGCCAAAGTCGAGGATTGCACATGGGGCCTCGAAATGCCCTAAGATACCCTCAAATGCATTAGTGTAGCTAAGAGACTAAATCGATATTAATGGATATGATAAGGAGTATGCGGCAATTGCTCCCTACCCTATCATTGTGATACACGCTACAAAGACCAATGCATACCTTCTTAATCGAGTTCCTAAGAATCTTTATCAATTGTGGGATGAAGGAAAACCAATTTGAGACATTCTTATATTTGGGGTTCCCTTAAAGGTTGGAAAAATGTATAGTCCACATGAAAAGTTAAGCTGACGCTAGGACAGCGAGTGGTTATTACACTCTGCTATCCTAAAAGTCTAAAGGGTACATATTCTATTGTCCTAATTATACAAGAATAATCGAGTTAATCAAATGTGGAGTAAAGAACCAAGAAAAGTTGACATAAACGGTAAATATCACACTTTCACCCGATATTTTTCTAAAGTTGTTGTTCCCCTGTTATATCAGGATTAGCACAACATACATGAACAAGTCAATGTTCAAAACCCACCAAAATGAAAATGAGATGATGAACTAGTCACATTTAGTAAGAGATTAATGAACCTCAAGAGAAAATAGCTTAAGATTATGTGTATGCAACAAATAAATCTGTTTATGATGAATATGTGGTGTACACTTCTTAAAGACTTAATGTGACTTTTACTACATTTATAACCAATCTCATTCAGCAAGCGAGGAATAAGAATGGGCCAGAAGAGTGGTTCGATGCTATGAAAGAAGAGTTTAAATCAATTTATGACAATAGCTCGATTTAATTTGAGTTGCCTCTAAAAGTTCTAAGAGAGCGCCTGTAAATGGGTCTTTAAGACCAAATGTAACTCAAAATGACAACATTGAAAGGCAGCGCCAAAATTGTTGCTGCAAGGTTATACTGAAAGATGACATAAATTATAAAGAGACCTTCTCCAAAAGATTAAACAAAGACTCTTAAGAATCATTATGGCTATAATACTCATTATGATTTAGAACTTCACGAAATGGATATTAAACCACTTTTGTGAATGGTGATTTGGAAGAGAAGTTTATATAGATCAACCAAGGGTTTATAGCCACAATAGATGTAATATTTGTGTGTAAGTTGTTAAGTCAATATATGATTCAACAAGATCCCGATAATGTTATCTTAAGTTCAATGATACCATTATATCTTTATGATTTTACTGGGAGCAACACCGTTGATCGATGTATCTCGTGATGGTTACGTGGAGAGCAAGTTTTATAATATTGGTCCTATATGCTCGATTTATATTACTGCTACTAATGATGTTGGATTATTACATACGCATGAATTTTTCTAAAACTTTGAAATAAAATATTTAAATGTAGCATCCTATGTGATAGGAATAGAAATATTTCAGTGGATAATCATTGGAAATGTTGGTGTTTTCAAGAAAAACCTATATCATTGCTCCTTTTAGAAAAATCTTAATGGAAAGATGTTCGCGAGAATAGTTCCAATACAAAAAAAGAGGACAAGTTTTAGTCAAATGAAATATCCCAAGAATGATTTGGAAACGAAAAGAAACGGATCTAATTTGTTGCGCTTCTGGTCAGGGTGTTTGATATATGCTCAAACTTGTAATCGGGTTTTAGATACCAATTTACTATTGGAATGTTAGGTTGATATCAAAGTAATCCCTAGATAGACCACCAGCGCCGAAAAGAAAGTTCTTCTTTACCTGCACCAAGGAACACATACTCATGTACAAAGAGATCTAATAACCTCAAGTAATAGGACATTCATATTCGTATTATAACATGTGTGTTGCACTAGAAGTCTACATTCGGTAATTTGTTCATTTTAGTCAGGTTACTGCGCAGAGTCGAAAAAGTCCCGGCTATTCGTCGTCTGCTATGTAAGCCAAATTTGTGGCATGTTTTGAGGCCACTGCTCATGGATTGTGATTCGGGAACCTTATCTCGGGACTTGGAATTGTTGACGCGATAGTCGTGCCGGGCCGAGAAATTATGATAAGTCTACACTATCTTCTTCCCAAAGAACGCATACAATTAATTACTCTATGGGTGTTAAGCATTAATGGAATTAAAGTGCTTGAATGTTAAAGATGTAATGCGGAGACAGAGAGTGTCTATTGAGCATGTTAACACCAATCTAATGATAGCGGATCTTTTAACTAAAGGGATTACACCTAAGACATTTTCTAGCTATTTTTAAAGGACGGGTATTATAGACAAATCTTATTAAGATAACGGTAGCATGTGTATACATACAAATATTTGCTCTTATGTTATTTACACCCGAGCCCATTTATAGTTGTGCCGCTTGTTTCATGTATTGTGTTAATGTAAAAATAGAATTAGTCTTTCTTAAAGACTATATGGTCGAGGCTTACGATTTACCTTATTAAGGATAACATTAAGTCAACGGACTAGGCTGCTACATGAAAGTGAACTGCGCCGAATAAATGATGTGTGGTTGTCATGATCCAATAAGTTTAACTTAATTAGGATAATTGCTTGATATTGGGCGGGGATTTAATATATTGTACACACTTAAAATTACTATTAAATCCTCGTCGCCTTATGACCAAGTGTTAAAATGTTGGAATAAATCCACCGATGATCCGTATAAGTTAAATGTAAATATTTTAACATTAAAGTCTTCTTTGACGGGTTAGTTATGTTAAATGAAGTTAAATATGAGATGTAAAATCTTCCTCTTCCTCTACCAACAACGATAAAGCTTAAGTAATGACTCCCACCCTCTTTGGAGAATATAACGTGACAACAAAGTTAATATAAAGAGAGGTGTATCGTAATCTTCTCACCGTCAAGAAATGTAAACAAAGAGTAAGGATAAGCAGAATTTCTACAACAAATATCCATATTATTTGTCAAAAGAAATAACACGGATCAAGGCAAGCATACTAAACCATGCTAATTTATTCTCGCACTATGAGAAAAAATACATTTCCCAACATTTGAGGTTTCAAAGAATTATGATGATTTTCGTAAAAAAATATACGAAATTCAATTCGATTTACATCGAAGCCTAGAAATCCTTACAAAAATATATGCCAGCTGTAATCGAATGAGTTCCAAAATGAATCAAGGCCAAGGCTTAACAACCCTATTGTATATTATACCCATGCAGTTGAAAATATCTTTTTATTTAGAAAAGAAAAGATAATGAATACATCTTTTAAAAACTTTCAAGTAACTTTATGTATAATTGGCTTTTTATTTAAAAAAAGGCAAATTATTAGTCATGTAGCCAAGGGGTTAGTAATAATAGCACCACAAAAATCTCGATTTGTTTTTTAAAAAATATCGCCTATTAAAAATAGAAAATTTGCCTAAAAATTCATACAGAGATTTTGGGTATATCAATAAATATTGTATTCCAAATCAATGTTCTTCATTACTCCTAAAAAATGCCAACCTAGTCCAAATTTGTTAGAATCTAAATCGACTTGCGTGTAAGATAAAAAAAAAATGACATGTAGCCCACGTCAATATGCATCCCATCGCAAAGATTCAAATATTGAACTTGTACACACTCTATTTCATTCTCGACCCCTCAACGATACTATTTTTTAGTTTCCACACACACTCCATATTGAAAATCATTTATTTAACACACCCAAAATGGGTGGATTTTATTTATTTTATACTTCAAAAAGGTTACAACTAGGCATTTTGAAAATCTTCCAACGTAAATATACAAAATTTGATGTGCATATGATACAACAACATTATTTCATCACAATTAATAAAAAAAAAAAAACCAAACAATACATGATTTTTTAACCAAATGTCGATGGCCTTGGCCCTGCTTCTTCACTTCTTCCTTTGACCACCATCACAAGACCCATTCTCTCATGGCCGCCTTCATTCGATCCACAGCATTCTCCTGGCAAACAAACGGCGTGAGGAACTGTGTCGTCTTCCACACGTGCCATTTATCGTTCTTTTCTCCTCCCCGCTTCCTTGCTCCTCTTAACACCGAGAATCGAACCATCTTCGACCTCAACCTTAACTTCCTCTTCTTCAAACCAGAACATCAACCTTGAAACAATGCAATTCTCCGGCGCCTCTTTCCCTACGCGTGCATTAGCCATGGCCGTGGTTTCTGGCGAGGCTCTTAAGATTGGCGGCCGCCACGAGAAAGGAAAGCTCAAAGGGATCCCAAATATCTAATGAAAATGGATCGAAGACGTGTGCTCCCACGTTACCAAAATAACTTGAATCTTCAGAGACATTTTCGCTAAAGACAAAAGAATAAACGGCTTTTGGTTGATCGTTAAGATTTTTGCGGCAGACTTTAATGATCGATCCTTGCTTCGAATATTTGGCCGGGAATTTGGATGATCAGAGAACGAATTATAGTGCTTAGGGGGCTTATCTCGCAATTTCGTAAATTCTAAGAGCCACTTTATGGTTAACATATTCTAGATAAAACTTGTTCTTTCCGCAGGCCTCTACCTTCTTCTCCATGATTGTTTCGGCCTTTTTCCACAGTTCTCTTCACATAATAATCGATCCAACTAAAAGTATGGTATAATGTGCCAATATTATAGCGTAGCTGACCCATGCAAAAATATCTATTTAGCCCACATTGCGACCATATGTCCAACTCATCGATGTTGTACACACAATGCCCATGAATTTTTTATTTTTTATTTTTTTAAAATAATGCCCATGAATTTAGTGCCATCGTTTAGCAACTTATTCTTTTTTTGTCAAAACAAAATACTTGTCACAACTTTTTTATAGAAAACATATTAAATATCATCCACATGCTAGAACACCTATGCAATAATCGCCTTTTGGCCCAAATTTGATTTAATCTGAAAGAAATTAGATTTAATAATATTATAAATTTTTTTATAGATACAATTTAAAAGATCTTTAATGATTAATCTGATTACAAGATCAGCCTTACTAAATTTCCATAGCCATCCGCATTCTCCTAATAAAAGCTTTGTACTCGCCCCCCTTATTGGAAAGTTTGAACCCAACCCACTGTGAAATCATTATCGACTCCACCAGGATCGACATAGTAATTCCAACTCTCCATCTCGAGTTCCTACCAAACCATCTACGATCAATACCCATGCTCATTTTAGGCTTTAGCTAGTTTTTGCATAAAATCTACTAAGCTCGAGCCTTGATTGTTGTCCTATTTTGAAATTTTATATCACATTCACTCAATTCATCCCATTTCACAAGTCTTCCATATACTTCACGCTACGCATCACAACCTTTATGAGAGGTTAGTTCTGACAACCACCTTCTCTGTGATAAAAAGAAGGTCGGCTTCCTTCGCAATTATTACTAAAGCCACGCTTATCTTTCTCAATTTCAACATACCTTAGTTCAACATTTCTAAGTACTTTAATCGACATAATACATATGCCGCGATTGAAAACTCCTCCTCAATAAGACTGCATTTCAAATCATATATATATATATATAAATGCTTCCCTCGGGATAACAATGTTAAGTTACCAAGTATCCTTCAATTCTCAAACGCTGATATTTCTCATCCTTAAAAATTATTATCTTTCCTGAATACCTTAAAGAAAGGTAGATTCACTCAATCAATTTATATAAATTTATTCAAGGATCACGCCTTCTCGTCGACACTATACCTCATCGCATCTCAGCATGGGTCATATCCCAAGAACTTTCCCACCTTACTCCTAAATGTACATTTATTTGGACTTGGGGATTCATTTAATATTTTCTTAAATGTCTCGAAAGTTTCAAATAGATCATGCACATGAGATTTAGCAAATCTTTACCAACATATCATCTACATATACTTCCACATTTTTTTCCTAACGATTTCTCAAACATCTTATCTACTAATCATTGATACGTAGCTCTCATATTTTTCAAACCAAATGGCATAATCACATTACAAAAAATTATCGAAAGAAGAATGAAACACACTTTGATCATCCTAAAGCAACATCGATGATATTCTTGGGACGATCCATCACAACTTGTGGTTACTAGTTTATCGAAAAATGATCATTCCAATAAAGCCGAGTAATGCCCCGCAAAAACCTACCAACAAGTGTTTCAACTAAATCTAAACCAACCTCAGTAAATCCACTCGCAGTAACAACTATAGTAAAGAATATCAACGTAACTTCCAATATCATGAAACGATGCACATCATAATTACTACACTTCAAGCGTTGATAACAAAAGTATCATCAGACGTTAGAATGATTCGACATCACTTGGACCAAAGTTACACTTGGCCCCGTAACAACGCTTTGACCTCACGTACCCTTAACACAATCTAGATGTCACAGGACATAACTTTTCAAGCCTCATGAGAATCCCCCGCTCACATAATCACCACCACCATCGCATGCCACCTAACTGCTCCCTTCAAATAATCGCCAAGCTACGTTATACCTTCACAATGATTCTTTTTCAATCTTCACGCCTTGAACTAAATGTTCCCATAGATGGCGATACTTTGTGGCAATGGATTTACGCCATCGACAAAAATTAAACTCTACTAGAATGGCTATAAAACAACTCGGTAAGGGGCCAGAGAGTTTTTCCAGCATACCTTTTGACGCTGTCAAACACACTCTTAAAAGAGAAAATATATGAGAATAGTATAAGTTCATTAAGTATCAAAGTCCAATCTAAACATACACTATAAGAAATCGAATATTTCATGACGAAATTTTCTCGACGCATAACTATTTGTCATCATTTTATAATTCGTGACAACATTTGTTTTTGTCATTGTAAAGCATCATTTATGCCATTTAATTTCATTAATATTAGTATTAGATGTTGTCACTAAATCGTCATTTCATGACAATTAACTCAACTGCCACCGTGATTTCATCGGCTGTCGACTTGACACCAAAACTTTGGCGAAATATTTCATGATTTAATTGGGTGATAATCGTGACAGATTTAATGTCACGAATTATTCCTTTTAATGGCAACATTAGTATTTGTCATTTTTCACTCCTTAAACAAAATATTGACACTTTATTTTGTCAACAAAGACATATTTTGTGACGATTTTCTTCGCACGATAAAAATTTATCACTATTTGTTAATTTAAAATGACGAAAGTTATTTATGTCATTTCAAACACTCTTTTATGACACCATTTAAATTTATCAATAACAATACTACATTTTACTACTAATTTGCATATTTTATGACGATTAATTGAATACAAATAAGAAGTTATTTGTAAAAGGTCGACTCGCATAAAACATTTGGATAAAAATGTTTAATGACAAAATGATAACAATTGGTGATGTGGATTTGATTTCGCTATAATATGTTATTTCATGATTCACAATATATTTTGGTCGCTGATTACGCCTAAAATATTAGTGACAATTTATTTCACAATAAAATTCGTAATATTGATGATAAATATGAATTCGCTATGGAAAAATGAAAACCTCAAAATTAAAATTACAAAACTTGTGTTTAATTGCTTACATGTTACCTTCATAAGCAAAAACATTAATAAAACCCCTAACATTTAAAAAATGTATTAATTACTCTCACTACGTGTAGCATCAAACGAAGGGTTTTTTAAAAATTTTGAAACATCTTTGTTATTTTGTGTAATTAGTCCAAACATTAGGTTTTTTTGTAACTATCCGAACTCTTAAATCTTTAAGCAAGAAAAAAAGACTTTTAAAACACTTAAAAACAACTACAAACATACAAATGTTTTACAAATGAACTTTTCCATTTGCATAGATTTTGATTTGCCAAATTTTTGGCATAAACAATGTCAATTTTCATGTTTCCTCTTCGCACGTAAACATTTAAAATTGCGCTGCAAGTAATCGCTTATTAGTTTTCTTTAGTATAGTTTAAAAGGGGTTATCGTCTTCACAGTGGATTGGCATCGAATTTTATACTAAGTACTATAATTGGTAATAGCTTAATTTATCTAGATAATCACAAAAGAGATGAATTTTTAAACTAAAAACAAGATTAAAATAAAATCCAATGCTCGTCTGCACAAATTATCAAACACTCTATGATATGAATTTGCGCTGATTCACCCAGTTATCCCTATGTTCTCAATCCACTTTATTAATCACACGCTATTAATCTATGTTCAATATTCCTACCGATTATCACTTCCTCTCGAGTTGTTGATCTTTGGGGCTTCAATTCCGATTTCGATATCTCTATAAAAATCATAAATTAAACCCTAATGCGCCGAATGAATATTCTATCGTGGACTTCAAAGAATTCATAAACTCTCTACTATGAAACCCCAAGTTATGCTATTTCTACGGCTAGTGTTCACCACTTCTCGAAAGTAATAAATCAAACACGCTAAACACCCAAATTATTGATCGATAATTCGTGATGCATGCAATTCAAATAGCAACAAATAGATTAGATAACATAATTCTTACAAATCGAAAATCAAACATAGGTTCAAACGTGAACACATCAATCCACTAGAAAAAATAGGTTTACTATATCGATGTGACAAAACTCATGAAAACGTGAATATATCGTAAAGGGTTCAACAAAGATATGAAAGATTGCATTAATCAAAGAAAGAATACTTCTGCTTTTAAGATAGATGCCTTTGAATCTCGTCCCTAACTCTTTCTCCTTGCTTCAAAGTCACTACTGGCAGGTTTCAGGAAAATGTCCAACCTTTGTTCCTGCATCACTCGTTGTATTTCGATAGTCCAAACCCTCAAAACCCCAAAAAATAAAATAGCTCAATCCTCGCTAATCGACGCTGGCACGCGGCGCTTACGAGATAGGCGACCGCAATACCGGCCCCGATACAGCGATACCATTTTCAGCTCGCGCCGGCACTGCGGCAGCGCCGCTTATATGCAATATTTTTCCATTTTTCTCTTCCTTATGCCATCTTTTCCCTACAAAACACGTTTTTCTTCTCGCTTTTCACTGGGCTTCTTCGCTACCAATTCGGTGATAGACTCCCTTTAATGACAACTAATGAAATAAAAATGGACTCAAACGATACTAAACACCCAAAAACAACGCAAAATCCATACTATATTAGCACATATCAGAAAACCAACTTAACAAATACCCCAAACTTAGACTTTTGCTTGTCCTCAAGCAACAGACTTTGAAAATAAAAGACACGTATGAAACAACATCGATAACCTAATTTCTAACTGCATTTCAACCGCAAAATTTCAGCAACCAAGATCATTCGCTCCCAAAATTCGCTTCACTATCAATCAAACACGCATTTAACAATGTGATCATGAGTGTATGTCATGCCAACTCCATTCATTATCCTGGGATGATAGATTCGATGCACCGTTGTTTTCAAGATGATACATTTTTCGAATATAAATGTAAGATGTTACCGACTCCATAAGTCATTTTCCATACTAATCTCAACTAATGTAAAGCAATGTAAATATTACTTGACTAGGTCAGGCTTTCAAAGATTTTAATGGGCTTAGGTAAGGTGTAGGAAAATATAGGATTATGTGGCTCGTACCAATAAACAGCAGCACTTAACTCTTTCAAATCACCACTAATATCCAACCTACTTTCCGACATTTTCCCTTGTTCTCACTTCTGCGAACCTTCAATCTCCGCCCATTATTATTACTATTATTATTATTTTGGAAACCCCTAAATCACCTTTTGCATATTCTATATATGGGTTTAATATTTCACTTCTTAAGCATTTCTACATTAATTAAATATATACTCCTGTTTCATCATACTCCCTCCTCAACCTTCAACATTTTCTATAACTTGTTATAAACAGAGTGAGGCAATTGGGATTTTCATACGCAGTTCGGTATTAGATTACTTTGAATGAACGTTTATAAGGTTCGTATGGGACACTTAGAAAAGATATAATATAAAGCTAGGTATTTTTGGTCGTAGTTTGTCTAAAGATTTACTAAATCACTTTAATGTTATCACCAGATTTCACCACTGTTCGGGACAAGCTCCTTAATCCCAGGATCATTCAAAGAAACACTCAACCGCATAAATCATCTCCAAATAAATCAACAGAGTTACACATATATGAAATAAATGGGAAGAAGAGTGTATCACAACTCAAACACATACTCTTTTTGACCGCTCGACCATTCATACAAATTCACTTAATATGCAGCTTTTTTACGCTATACACAAATGAATCGACTAACTCTAGATTTTTGACTCAAGACTCGACTCAATGAACAAAAACAGACTAAGGCAACTCTTCCCCCAAATCGTTAGGAAATTCATTATTTAGATTTCATGAATGCCATGTAAAACTTAGAAAAGACAGTTGGCACTCCCAATTCTTGTTGCAAATGCATTGTAATAACAAGAGTCACAGCCGTAGTTAAGCCGCCTACGACCTAACATGCAAGAAGACAATCAAGACTAGAAATAAGACTACGCGAGATGTTCGAGTATGGCAAACAAAGAAAAGAGATTTGAACTCTTATCAAGAAGCACCTAGACGTACCAGTGAGATTACCAAGTCAACTCTGAGAAAGCCAAGTCTCGTTGGAAGTGATGTAAGAGTCATCCAATGATTGGAAGCCGACTTAAGTCACTCGGGGGAAAAAGCAAGGAAATGCAATAAGTTTCTAGATAATTGTAAAAGATCCGCGTAATGTAATCAAGAGTAATGGATGAACAAGTAATATTCTCCATACCACTCTTTCTCGGAGTGCTCTACCCCGTATATGTGCATTTAATGAACCAATGGGAAGTACTACACCGTGTCTAACTCAAAAGGTGAAAGAACAATTCATACGAGGAAATGGCAATTCCAAGGATCGCAATACACAAGCTAACGAATACAAGTTGGGATTCAAACATGTTCTCATTCTTCAACGGCAACTTTGAAAGATCACTTGCAAAAGGCCGAGGAGTTTATTTGAGGAGAATAAGATATATGAGAGTGACAGGTTACGTATCTTCGAACAAAACAATCATCAAGAATTATTAAAAATCAAACATTCTCAATCCCTGCCTACACTACGAAGAACATCAATCCAACACTCACCCGTAGTTTAAAGATAATCTATCTGGCTGAAGAGGAAAACATCGTAATCAAGGGCCTACATTCCAAGGATTGTAGGAAGCACCCATGTTCATCTCAAGTTTGTTTTGGAGAAGCCTGATCAAACTAAAAGAGCTTGAGCAAGTGAGCTAGTAGCGCGCAATGTTCGCTTAGCCGTGACGCAGGCTTCCGCACCTGCCATGCCTGTGATCAGTCCGTGGCGACCGGTCACCAGATCACTGATCTGAACGCATTATTTCAGATATTTAGATCATCTAGCTGATTCTCTGTGATGGAGTAACAGAGTGAGTAGAAGTTAATTACCCCATCTTCAACTCATAAAATTTTCATTAGCTATTTACATTTCAAAGATTCTTTAATTCCTTGATTTTTGAATCACAGTATCTCATTTATAAATTGCTATCCACTTGATAATTATAAGTACTAAACCACATTTAAACTTCATGAATCAACTGTTATGCAGCAGCCTTCCATCAAAACAAACTACAACAGTTAATTTAGACAACAACCAAAGATTCACCAACAGCCAATGAGTCTGTTAGATGAACTCATCGAGTGGCTAAATTGATCAGTTCATCAAGGTTATACAAATGTGTATCAACTCAGATATTTAAAAGGACTAAATTGCATCAAAAAGCATTCAACTCTCTAAACTCCGACACTTACAATTTCTTTGGGACCTACAGAGACGTGAGCTGCTGGTTCATTGAACCTCCCACCACATCAACACTCAATCCTTTAAAGTTTGTTTTGGCACAAATCCTGCAAACTCTTTTTATCATTAAAGCACACATGGAACTGAACGGAAGCACATC